>VDFB02122464.1:73429-101528 GCA_007258455.2 Sequoia sempervirens | reverse complement strand
ACATGAAGAAGATAGTTTAGTGTTAGAAGATATCATGATGGAATATCTATTTGAACAAAAAATTCCAATCATTAGTAACCATGAAACTCCTAGTTATCCTTCCCTTGATGCCTATCCTATGAGCAGTGAAGCTATCTTGCCAAATCCAATTATGACATGTGATGAACATATTAGCTCTCCTCCTAGGTTCGATATTATGGCACATAAGAGTGATACCTTATAGAAATAAAACAACCAAATAAATCCTTCTTCTCATTTCACCACTATTGATACTCAAAAAAATCAAACCCTTAATCATCCCCCTATGTGTGCTAAGAAAAAATCTCACAATACAACCAACCTCATTCTTCCAAATCATGGTCTTCATGATTGTCGTTTCATAGAAATCAACCCATCAAACAAAAATTCACTCAACATCCATGCTATCACTTAATACTCTTCCAAGAAAACTCTAACCTTGGTACATCCTAAATTGATAGATATCTCATTAAACATGTATCAAGCAGAAACTTTTTTTTCTTATCCACATAAATAACATTATTTGTTTCTCCTTTCCATGCAATAGTTGTAGTATCATAGCATACTCACTATTGCATGTTTTGCATCCATTCCAAGGGGAAGCATTTCATCATCCACTCTAGGATCACCCTTGTCCTACATTAAATGGGGGAAAATGGTTAGAAAGCCTTATCACTGTATGTCACTTGCCATTGTCTCTTTTGACTAATTGTTAACCTTTCATGAACATATAAGATCAAGCTTGAGATTTGGATGACATGTCTTAAGATTTCCTCGCATGCGGCATAATCCCTTTCTTCATGATGCAGCTAATCGAAAACATATAACTTGGCATAGTGCTTTTTGAATAAACTCTCATACTCTCTTCTACTTTAAAGAAATTTCTTACAATAATGGTGTTAGCAACTGCTTTAAAGTGGGGGCATACATAGACAACATCTTTGTACAAATTTCATGGTGTGATTTAATTTTTCTTATGATGTGTCCTCTCCTTGGTGGTTTCATTGGGTTTAATTCCTTCCAAGAGTGTACGATCAACTAAAGTGGCCTAATACGAACAAAGCATCCCGTGGATAACGATCTGAAAAGGGAATAATGATCAACTGAAGTGGCTTGATGTGAATGAGGCATCCCATGGATAATGATCTAACACCCTGACTTATCCTCTCTTGGAGACAATAGGAAAAATGCTCACTAAGAAGAAGACCTTACTTCAACAAAGAAAAATCCCCTTTAGCAAAATTCTTTACATACTTTAAACATTTACAAAAAGCATTACAGTGCGGTACCTTATCAATGTTATCAAGAGCATAAATTTGGTATGGTTTGTATAATAGGAAGTTGATACACTAGCATGACTTTCTCATTATACGATGGGAAGCTGGCACACTGGCATGAATTTCTCACTAAACCAGTTCTTTGAGACATCTAACCCTGCAGACAACCTGATGTTTATTGGCCCCAATGTGAGTGAATCTCTGATCCACTTAGGATCTTGGATCTTTGGGGCTTAACTGCTTTCTTGATCTTTGTCATTCTTTGTCATCTACATTTGTACACTCAGATCTCTCTTTAATGTCTACTTTAGTCTGAGTTTCAAGCAAGTTCATCCTCTCACTAAAGTGGGGGCTAAATGTACTATAGAAAAAAGGCAACTTGCTTGATTTGGGGAGTAATTGATGATAAATCAGACTTAATAAGGCCTTGATTTGGTGTTATAGGGTGTTTTTCACATCCACACGAGATCTTGGACCCTTTCAAATGCATTTAATGATGTCTTGTAAAGGTGTTGTAAAGTGTTGTAAAATACTTGCATGCCTCTCTACACTTAATGAACCCATTTTCCTTGAATTCAACATTATAAAATGTATTTAATGAAGGCTTGTAAAATAAGCTTAATGTTAATCTCGTGTTTTAATGTGTCCTACACATTCACATTGGATTTTGTGTCATTCTAGGCTAAGAGGACCTCATTTTAATGTTGTAAAGTGTATCTAATCACACTTTCACATTGAATTTTGTGTCCCAAGCCCTAATTGACCTTTACATCATCACTAATAGGCCCTTATTACCCCATATTGTGCATCCCAAGGCATAATTTGATGAAATAACTAAAAAATTCATCATATAAGCCTAATTTATGCATTCCCCAACAACCCAGCTAGAAAATGGACCCATCTGGGACTAATTTTCCATATGTGGTGAATGAGTCCCTACCAAGTGAGATTGATTCCCCCAAGGTGGTTAATGAGTCCCATTTGGATCAATTTTGAGTTTTGAGAGGGAAACATTAGGTTTCAAGTTTAATTTTTCTTCATGTCATCCTTGGGGATCCAATTTACAAGAAAATAAGGTGAATTTCCTATAAAATCAAGTCTCTAAACCATAATTTATAGCTCATAACTCATTCACACATCTCTTATCATTCATCCATCATTTATCTTCTATCTCAAGTCAAGCAAGTTAGGGTTTCATCATTGCAAATCTTCAAAATAGCTTCCCAAGACATTCAAGGGTAGATTCTTCATGTTTTGTTGTAGAAATTCAAGATCAATCTTCATGAAAAGGTAATAACTCCATTATTTCATTTGTCATTACATTTGTTTCTCATTTTGGTTTAATTACCTATAAATGGGTTTGACCAAGGCAAACCCCCATGCCCTAACATTCAACATTTATCTTTCTTGTCTTGTGTATTTGCATATTTAGACATCTTGGAGGTATAGAAACCATTGAATATTGTGTTGAAATTTTTTTCAAGTCATCTCTTCATTGGATAAGGCAAAACATCACCAAAAAGTCACCTTTAGGCCCGAATTTGATAGTTTCTGAAGTACCTTAAATCTGCATGTAAGACCACTTCAAATACTCATTAGAAATGTTAATCTAAACACACAAATCTGCAAATACCTCCATGAAATAGAATATCTATGCTAAAGAAATGCCACAAGTAACAAAAACAGCATTAAGAAGACATTTTAAAAGCAAGATAAACACTTATTCCATGTTGGATTGGTGTCACATGTGCTAGTGACCCTTTCCCAACCCTTGTTCAAAGCTCAAAGTGAAAATGCTATGAAGATGGTGGAGTGATGATGAACAAGATCAAATATCAAATGAAGAGAGTAACCTTGCATAGATTGTGAAGGATTTGCTCAAAGATGAAGCACCTATTTAAGGATTTTCAAAATTCCAAGTGTTGAAGAGGGACCAATGTGGGATAAAAAACAAGCCAATGAGTTGAGGACACTTGTCATCATGTGATTAGTTGATGTGTGTGCAAGATTTGGGAAGAGTGCCCAAGAGGGGGAAATTTTGAATTCAAATTTTGTAATTTTGAGGAGGACAAGAAAGAAGAGCAATAAATGCCATGTTTGAAACATCATGTTGAGAGAAAATGAGGTTTTAACCGTCAATAAAAATTGATTTATTATGCAAATGGCTAGATCTAGATAATGCAGGCGAGATGGGGATTAACATTAAATTAAGTTAGATGATGATTATGCTGATTTAATGTTGATTAGGTGAGTTTGACTTTTAGGACTTTGATATTTGATTTATTTGAATTAGAAAATGATGGAATATGATTTAGGATTTGATTTAAATGAAGTCCTGATTTATTTAATTAAGTGGATGATGCAAGATGAAGGGGTTAAAGATGATAATGTTTATTTGATAAATGAATGTATGAAAATGCACTTGATTAATTGATGAATGGTCCTAATGCGACATCTAATTTGACCGAATCCGATCGAATGCATAATGTAAATTTTGCATGTCTACAGTTTCAAAAACAAACACCTGGAGCAGTAGAAAGTGCAAATCGAAGGCTCGTGTTTCCACCTTTCAATCTTCAAAAATTAAAAAGTGGACTCACTCACCATGGGTGGTGAATGAGTTCCACTACCAGGCCTTATTTTGGTTTTCTGCATTTTTGGATACCCATTTGTTTGAAATGAGCTTCAGTTCAATTTTCCAAAATTGGGACTAATTTGCCCAAAATGGAAACTGAGACCCACCAAGCCTAATAATTAGGACTAGCAACATTCTAGAATTCATTTCTAGTATTCATCAAGACCTCAGGTGCACACTTTCAGTTACATCCATTTCTGTTACAGTTTACTATTCATTTCTAGGTGTTTTTGCATTACACGATGTGTTTTCAAATAATTTACATTTCATTGGTTTTGCATTAATAATCAATCTATTTTATTAGTTTATTGTGCTTATATCATTACATTTAGGCATAATTCCATCATACATACCTTAGTTTGAGTAAGCCGCCTAATTTTGGGGTTTATCTCTCTCCTTTTAGGTGAAAAACCCTAAGAGTGCAAGAGAAGTACATAGATTACAACCTAAAATTGATAGTTCACATAGATTCTCAATTTTCCATGAAGAGTTGATTGAAAATATTTTTCACCAAAAAGATTATTGGTATAGATATGAATGGTAGCATTGTGGCTCTACACATGTGCATGGTTTTTTATGGCTTCCAGAAGCCCCAAACATGGACACTCTTGATTGGTCCAATCACCGTGATCTTACCATGGCAAGGAAATTTTTTAATAGATATTTTTTAGATTAGAATCCACATTTCCTTGCACAAATATTGCTTAGAATGTATCTTTGTTCTAAAGAAAATTATTTCTTACTTTCCATGAGCTAGATTCTTTCCACTAATCCAATCATAAATTATGAATAGTTGTTAAATACAGTTCAAAGGTACACAAAATGCTTTATATATACTTGTTTAAGGAAAAAAGGAGATCAATTACAATGTCAATATAAAGCACCTTGGAAGCAACAACTTACCTCTACATTGACATCTAATTTTGAGTCTAACAAATCCTACAAGCCAGCAAGAAATGATGATCATCTAAATACTCATAGCCCACCCATGCTTGCAATTTGGTGTGCCAATGTTGACTTCCAACTAGTTGTTTCTAGGAAAATTGTATTGAATTATATCTCTAAATATGAAGCTAAGTCTGAGAAGAAATCAGAAAATTGCCTTGATATGTTGAAAAGACTTGCAAATACAAATATAGTTGACGATAGAGCACTGCTTGCATATCAAAAATTCATGATGAAACTGTGACATCTCTACATAGGTGACGTACCATATGTTACAGAAATTTCCCCTTCTCACTTCAAGTCGACAATATGTTCATTTGAATGTTGGAAAAAAGGCATGGTTTTGTATAAATAAATATGATGTTGATGAAGGCCTACCAACAAATTATGTTCATTGCTATATGAAAAGGCCTCCAATGGTGGGTTGTTTACCCCTAATTGACTCGGTCCGCTTATATACACATTCAAAGGAGTGCAAAAAGGAAAAATGGAAATTGAGACACCAATCTGCAATTGTCCTTGTGTACACATTATTCAAGACTGTTCCCTTTGAACATACATAAATATTTGAGACATTTTGTTGGACTAAACTTATGTTATACAAACCTTTCCAAAACATACAAATAGATATAGGTCTTGGAAAAAAAAACATAATACAAAATTGGAAAGTTTTAAAAACAACTAGCTATCATCCTTGGAATGTTAATAGAATTCCAGTTACATCCACAATTGAAGAACAACATGGTAGTGATAGTGATTATTTGAACCATCAACCTTCTATGGATGAATATGAATGGGAATTTTTCTCTCATCTTGGTGCTACTACAAACTTTAGTATAAATCAGCTCTAGTTGTTGGGTAGGTGAGACTTTGATATGAAACATTCATGGAATACAAACCATGTACCTAAACAACTTCATAATATTTTTTGAATTCATCCCATTAGCCAAGGCATAGCGTGAGCAAGCTATGATAAAATTATCGCCTGTAAATACATCAGCCCATTAGCTTTCACCAAAACAATAATTAGCTCTTAAAATTATCCAATCCCATCACATGCAACCTTCACCCAAAGGCCCTCTCTTCATGATCATTCAAGGAACAACTGGCACTGGAAAGTCCTTTTTCCATAAATTGTATAAGACAACAAATAAACACCTTTGCTACTAGATGCAATAGCCCATTGCTCACATTGGCCCCTACAAGTGTTGTTTCCTACGACATATGCACCTCCACAATCCATACAGCCCTCCAGATTCTGATAAAGGATTTGAATCCTTTGCAAGGTCAGCCATTGACAATATTCCAAGAACAATTTAAATATATTCAATACATTTTCATAGATGAAATGAGTTTTCTAGGCCTGAATTTGTTGCTCAAAATAGATAGTTGTTTGTGCCAAGCATTCCCCGATAACCAAAACCCTTGTTTGGTGATCTTCTTTTCTAGTTTCCACCAGTCATAGATACTCATATTTATGCTTCACGGTCATTTTTGTAGCCTTAAGGAATACTATCACAGTCTTAGTAACATTGGACACTTTTTTCCATCAACAAGGAGATAGCCCTACCCGACAAAAGTTTTGGGAAATCCTCCTCCGTATAATAAATGGTGAGGCTCTCCACAATGACTAGGAAGAGCTTATGAAACAAAAAAATAGAATGCTCTCGGCCATAGAAAGAGAAATTTTTTATGTTGCAACATATTTGTTTGCTACAAACAACTTAGTTGCATTCCACAATAAAAAAATGATCAAACAGTTTAACCTACCCATAGCCATTAGCACTACTTGAGTAGCACAGCAACATACATTTGATTATAGAGATGAAGACTTGCTTCTCTGAGAACTGTTGCTTTTTTTTTGGTGAATAGGTGATGCTAAAAAAAATTAATGGATTCAAGATGGCCTAGTCAATAGATCCCTTGGTCTTGTTACAACTATTGTGTACAATGCACATTGCAAACTGCCAGATCCAACTGACTATGTTGTTGTTTGGTTCCAAAATTACATTGGCCCACCATGGGACCCACAAAACCCAAAATACATCCCCATCCTAGCTATAACCCGAGGTAGTCAAACACAAATTCCACTCACCATGGCATATGCAATCACAATACATAAAGTACAAGGCTTAACATTGGATAGAGAAACAATAAACATAGGAAACAAAGAAAGGTAAGGGTTTAATTTTATAGTTGTCTCTTATGTTAAATCAATTCAAAAAATCCACATTGATCCAGCATTCTCATTTGAGAGATACTCCAGACTAAGCAACAACAAATAAACAACTCTACATTGCACTAAAGAGGCATGTTTGGAATAGCTCCAACCCCTGCCTAATAGTTTAGTCCCCACTTCATGATCTAGATTATAAAAAGTCTTTGAAATATTTATTCTCACATTAGCTCTAGACCATATACCATCATTTTTTCAGGGATTTTAAGTTAAATTTTTCAGAAACATAGCAAGTAATAACTTGTCCAAAATGGTTATAATGCCAAAGATGCACAAAGATAGTGGGGAACAATAAGCAAAGGGAAAAACTTGTACAAGTCAGTGGCATCTTTTGATCATTCCATTCTATTAAAATATATATTCAACTATTCCAAAAACTTTATCAAGAATATTGTATTGTATTTGATTGATTAGTTTTAAATTATGCACCTATCCTTTGTTTTCCATTTTTTGTGCCTATATACTTTGTGTTTTACTACCACATTAAACTGCCCATGTTTATTCAATGCTTTCCATCCTCGTCAGCCTTACATATTAAAGATAATTTTATTCGTGTTCACTATCTTATATACCTTTAGCAATACAGTTTTTGTTAAATTGACTTTCCAAATATGCACACATAAATATTAATTTTCCCACTTCTCATTTGAACATTTCGGTGTTTCATACTTTTTGTATATGGCATTTAGAAGAATATAATTTTTTTTATATTCCACCTATCCATGTTTATCCAAGTTTTTTTAAAATTACATGATGTCAATTCTTTATCAGCATACCTACAATTCTCTTTCAACCAACTTTAACATGCAGTACTCTAAACATACAGTTGCAGGTGTTACAAATTGATACATATGCACATACAAACAACATAAAGTTTCAAAGATGCAAAAAGATACCAACCAATAATAAGTAGAGGCCAAAATTTCTATAATTAAATAATGTGTTTTCAACATTCTAGTATATTAAACTATATATGCACATACTCTAGAAACATTTTCCAAAAAAAAATGTTCCATTTGACTAATAAGTTTAAAACTTTGCAACCATGTTTTGTTTTCCATTTTCTATGCCTATATACCCTGATTTTTGTCATTTTTCCTTCATACTTTTCTTCCACATATTCTTATCTATTCTTGTTAGCTTTTCTATTAGTTTTATTTGATTCAAATAGCTGGAAAAAGTTGATCTACAAAAAAAAAATCCAGAATTTCCCTGTTTCACTCTTCCTATATATTGCGTTTAGAAATATATAGTCTTGTCTACATTGCATTCTTTTCTAATATATGATAAAACTCCATGCAATTAACCGCATGGTTTGGTGGTGGTGGAGGTAGTTTCCTCAATCAATGGAAACAGAATGGTAATTTATTGCAATATTTATTGTTATAGTTTGAGGATGTATATTTTTTTGCTCCCATTGTGAAATAATGCACCGTGGTGCTGCTTTGGTAATAGACTATTGAAAAATCCTATCATCCACAAGATTGGAGAGTTTTACAATTATTTCGATCTATAATTATGTATAACATTTGGCCTCCTATTGTTGTTGTAATTTATTTTGCAATGTATTTTTTTTGTTGTTCCATACACATCTAACTAGAGACATGTTTTGATATATTCAAATAAAATGTTGCTTTGCAGTAATATCATGTTGGGGGTCAATGCAAGCATACAAGAACAAGGAGGTATGATGCCCATCTGTCAGATAATTAGTACCTAAAAGATGACCATATTTGTAAGCATAAATAGGGTGTGTTTTATAAATTTATATTTTCTTGAGCTATACATTCAATGCCTTTCTTCCTCCATGGCTAGATAGGCTCCATATATTTTTTGCTATATATATACATGCATGCATGAATTCTTACATGCACTTGACTACAATAAACATAGTCTATTGTACACATTACATTTGTACATGTTTCTACAATTATCTTTTCAGCTTATAAAAAAAATTATCTAGAGATACTGAGAAATTCTATTCATGATTGCACTGATGGAAACCTTGGTGGAAACTTCAAACAAATAGCTGATACATAAATTCCAATTGTTACATGGATTGCTTGTTTTCTATTACTATGTTTCATGATTTTTTTTTTTCCTCGTCTCTTTAAAGCTTCCTGTAACAAGCTCTTCCTTGTTGTAGTTTAGGTCTTGTATTCTTCATCAAACATAACATTGACCTATACCTTTCAACTGGTTTCTATTTCTTTTGGCTCGTGTATGTTTTTCATCCACTAGTTATTGTTCTTTGTTATCTCTGTTCATCTTTGGTGCTATACATATTTTGTACAATAGAGGCTCTATATGAGAAAATCTTCATAGTTTTGGTCTACACCTTCTATTCTCCATATGTTAAAGTTCCATTTAAAATATCTTTTAGATCATCTTCCATTTGAGAAATTGTAAAACAATTGTAACAAAAACACTTGAGAATCATAGGTAAGTGACAGATGATTGAAAACTCACATTGAATAAAACTTTAATAATTATTTTAGGATTATTTTTTGCAACTTTTTGAAGTTGGAGCATTGTTTTTATCTACTATTTGTGACAAAAATATGTAATTTCCATGATATTTTTAGTAATACAACATCATTTGATAGTTTCACACTTTCTTGATTCATATTTGCATAATTTGGTGAAGTTTAATTCATCCTCAATTTCATTGTTTGATGAAAATTGCAAATCTAAGCAAGATTTTATTTTATTACAAATATGATATAATTCTAGCAAGGGACATTACACCATTTCAAAATCTTCTAATAACTAAAAAACCTTTTATTTTTTCAATACATACCTCTTCTTCTAACTCACCATTCAAGAATGCAGACTTTAAATCCATTTGATATAATTTGAAGTATTTATGTGCTACAAAAGCCAAAAACATCCCAATATCTTCCATTCTTGTTACATGTCATTCTAATACATCTTGCAACTATTACATAGACTGCTTGTCTTGTACCAATATGTTTCATGATACTCTTTTTCCCTCATCTATTTGAAGCTCCTTATAACAAACTATTTAGTGTTGTGGTTATTTTGTTTGGATGGAACATGTTATATGCATTCTATCAATATTTTTCATGATATTTATTTCCCCTCATCTATTTGCAGTTTTTGATAACAAGTTTTTCTTCATGGTATTGTTTTTTTAGTTCCCCATAACAAACTGTTCATTGTCATAGTTTTCCTCTTCTATACTACATTTATTTTAAATTTCTATTTAATGTGCTTTTTGTCTATAATATTTAGTGGAAAATAAGTCTCATTCTAATACCTCTTATACAATTATAAAGATGCTTAATAATCACAAGAAAAGGACAGATGATCAGAAACCCACATTAAATACAACTTAAGAGCATGGAGAATACAAGAGGTGAACTACAATAATGAACAATTTGTTATGGGGAAGTGGATATTGATAAAACATAAGCAATCTATGTAACACTTTCCTTTTTAACTCAAAATTCAAGATACACTATTTAGCACTGAATATTATAGACAAACTAGAGAAATTGTAAAAGAACAATTAGAAAAACACTTAAGAATCACAAGTAAATGACAAATGATCGAAAACCCACATTAAACATATTAATACAAGACAAGTAGTGTATGTAAGAGTTGACTTGTGAATTGAAAATTCAAGTTGCATTTTTTTCCAGTAAACCCACATTAAATAGAACTCGTAAAGCCAATGGGTAGCAATAACCTATACAAAATGGATATAACACCAGAGACTTAATTGAAAATTTGAGCTACATTAATTGTAACTAAATATTATAGACAAATAGAGAAATT
Organism: Sequoia sempervirens; assembly: GCA_007258455.2. Classification (NCBI taxonomy): domain Eukaryota; kingdom Viridiplantae; phylum Streptophyta; class Pinopsida; order Cupressales; family Cupressaceae; genus Sequoia; species Sequoia sempervirens. Next base: position 90,616 of record VDFB02122464.1, on the reverse strand, counting down.
GTAAAAGAGCTATTAGAATAATACTTAACAGCCACTAAACTATTTTTATCTCCAAAAATTTTATGCTTTCATACTAACCCTCTGCATATATATATAGTCCTATGTTAATGGATATAATTCCAAAGATGCATAGAGATAACTAGAAACAATAAATGTAAAGGGAAAAAAATTACTAACCCTGACCATATTTTTTGTGAAAGAAAGAATATTTAACTATAATTTCTCTATCCATACAGAGCCATAATCTCTTTGAAGTCTCCAAAATGGGAATAATGCCAAATATAAAAACATATAACAAGGAATAATAAGCAGAGAATGAAAGGCATGAACAATAAATTAATCATTCTCTAACCTCTTATACAATTTCTTTACTTGTCTTCAATATTTATTACCAAACAATGTAGCTCAAATCTTGTATCAATATATTTCACAATATTCTTTTGTTCTCATATGTTTGAATTGTAGACCCATCCACAATGGATTTTCTGACAATGCAACCTAATCAATATATTTTCTTGTACATTTCAAAGTGCAATAGTGTCAAAACCCTCCAACCTGCTATCAATCATAGTCATAGGCAATGATTTTTCTAATACTCTGCTATCAAACCAACACCACAGTAGCTCATTCAAGAATTCAACCAAAAACAGAGTAATTTCTTATGACAATGCGGGAGCACAAAACTCTCAACCTAACTCAATTTGATATAAACTCAATCCAATCTTGCTTGTCTTTACAACTAGGACTCAACCTTCCCTTATGAAACCCTTCTTTCATAACACCAAAACTGAGATTAAAGCACAAAACCACTTCTTGATTCATCAAAACACTTTAAACAACAACAAAAAGACTAACTTTATCCTTTTCCCCACTTAGACAACTCAAAAATTAAGACCTTTTTCAAGTAGACTGTCCTAATCAGCAATTAGGCCCTTTTAGGTCACTTAACACAACAATTCCAATCCTCAAACCCATTTCACTTCACCAATGGTACCAAAATGTACAAGTATATCTAAAAAAAATAGTTAGACCATTCCTAAATATGTATTCATGGTATTTTATCAAACTCCATTCCTAAACCTTCACTTTGGACTCCAAAATAAGATAGCCACAAGATAGGATAGTCAATAAAACAATGGCTTCAAACTCAAAAATTCACCAAACCCTAACTTCAATAGTCTCACAATACACCTTTCAACTTTTACAAACTCTAATATCAAAGGAGAACACCAAATACACAAACACAATGCTTAAAATATTCACTGTCCCTTGTTTTACCAGTTTGTACACATAATTTACAAACTTAAGGCATCAAAGAATCAGCCCCATACCTCAACCTTCGACTCTAACTCTTTGGAATCTCTTAAAAGACATAAAAAACTTCCCTTTCACCAATTTCTAGAAGATTTAAATTGTGAAAATAAGAGAAACATAATTTTTATTACACACTGCATACCCTAGATCGGGGTTTTACCCACCTATCATAAATTTGCAATAACTTCCCTAAAAATGAATGGATTTTAATGAAACAAAATGAAAATTCAAGTAGATTCATAGATATTTAATTATAAATGAAGGAGGAGAGGTTTTGAGAAATGAATATGGTTGTATATAGGCCTAAAACATAGAAATGTTGGTAAATAACTAAAAAAAAAGAGTATTTCATTAATTTAATCTCTCCTACATCATTCCTCATCCAACCTCGAAGTGTGAGAGGCTTAAAAAATATTTTATAAACCTCAAAAAACTCCTCAAACCACCTTTCAACTACCTAACTCTTCACATTCCTCCATTTTACAAATTTGTTGCATTTTTTATAATATTTCTTTAACAACATTTTTCAATTTGTGTAATTTTTACACTACGTATCAAATGACCTCAAAATGATTAACTATGACCTAAAATACACTCAAAATAGTATAATACACCTTATTACAATATTAGGACATCATTTTAAAATCAAAACTTGAAGTTTCCTCATAGAGGCATGAATTTGCAAGGGTGTACCTACACCATTCTCTCCAGCCAAAAAGAATTCCAAGTCCTCTTGGATTGAATGGAAAACTTGAATTCATCATTAAATTCTCCTCCTAGTAGTATTATATTCCCTCCAGTAGCTTTCATCTTCACTTTTGGTTTGAGTTGGTATATGCCAACATGTTTCTATCTTGTCTTGCCACCTAGAATATGCTTCTTCGTGCCCTAAAATATTACAATCTCCCTTTGTCCTTCTTCAAACTATTGCATCTTTATCTTCAAATGGTTCCCTATCCAAAATATTAGTACTACAAAGAAATCATGCGTTCTTTCTACAATAATACCTCCATCTTTCTTCAACTCTTTGTAAATCTCCAAGACCAATTCATCCTTGATCTTCTCTTCATCCAATCTTGACACCAACTCAATATCTTCTCCTTCTGAGATCAAGTCCTTTATCTTAGGCTCCTTCACCTTAATGCTTGGGAATGGCTACAATATCTTTGTCTTCTCCATCCATGAATTATTCTTTTGCATCTTCAAATGTTTCTTCCTCTTTTATCTTCATTTGTCTTTTCCTATTGACTATCTTCTGAATGGGCCATACCATCTTCCTTTTCACTATCAAATTAAATCTTTGGGATTGTCTAAGCAATTGCTTCATCCTCAACTAGGACTCTTGGAACTCTAAATCCAATCTTCTTATGTCTTGCTTCAATGTTTTTATCTCTCTATCAAAATTCTCTTGCCTCTTTCTCTCTTTTCTTCCTTCCTCTTCCTACAAATTTCTTCTTAGAAAATCCATATTTACCTTATTCAAGCAATTCTCTCCTTGCATCTTAGTTCTCTCTACCTCACCTAGGTCTTTCCACTTTCCTTCTACCTAGCCTTTTGGTCACCAAGTTCCTTTTCAACCTACAACAACACACACAACAACACAAACACCAAACTCTTTCTCTACCTAGAACTTTCTGAGCTCTACTAGCAAACTGATGACAATGCAAGAGCACAAAAATCTCAACCTAACTCAACTTGGTAGAAACTCAATCCAATCTTGTGCGTCCTTGCAACAACTACTCAACCTTCCCTTACAAAACCCTTCTTTCATAACACAAAAACTGAGATTAAAGCACAAAACCACTTCTTGATTCTTCAAAACACTTTAAACAACAACAAAAAGACTAACTTAATCATTTTCCCCACTTAGACAACTCAAAAATTGATACTTTTTCAAGTAGACTGTCCTAATCAGCAATTAGGCCCTTTTAGGTCACTTAACACAACAACTCCAATCTTCAAGCCCATTTCACTTCACCAATGGTACCAACATGTACAATTATATCTACAAAACATAGTTAGACCATTCCCAAATTTTTATTCATGATATTTTATCAAACTCCATTCCTAAACCTTCACTGTGGACTCTAAAATAAGACAGCCACAAGATAAGACAATCAATAAAACAATGGCTTCAAATTTAAAAATTCACCAAACCCTGACTTAAATAGGATCACAATACACCTTTCAATTTTTACAAAATCTATTACCAAAGGAGAACACCAAATACACAAACAAAGTGCTTAAAATCTTCATTGTCCCCTATTTTACTAGTCTGTACACAAAATTTACAAACTTAGGGCATCAAAGAATCAACCCCATACCTCAACCTTTGACTCTGCCACTTTGGAATATCTTAAAGGACATAACAAACTCCTCTTTCACCAATTTCTAGAAGATTTCAACTGTGAAAATAAGAGAAACATAATTTTTATTACACATTTCATACCCTAGATCAAGGTTTTACCCGCCTGTCATAAATTTGCAATAACTTCCTTAAAACTAATGTTGTTGATACCTTGGAGGTATAGATGGTTGGATGTAGTAGCATGTGTTATGGATTCTATTTTTCATCATCTGGATTTTTCACCTATGACAACAACTTGGTTGGAGCCTTTTTTGTCACTTGGATTTAATGCTTATGTTTTTTGGATTGGTGCATCTTCACCTTGGTATGTTCCTTTTCTTCCATAAGTTGCACATTGGAAGATGAGAGTAGTTCTTGTTTGAGATAGTGGTCACTTTGGTTTTATTTCTAGTATCTAGATGAAGAATGAGAGAATGTTGGAGATACATGTTTTTTCGTGTATGGCTTTGATGATGTATTTCATTGATCAATCCCTTATGAAATATACAACAATTGGGAGAATGTTAGGATGCTTTAGAAGGCTAGGGTTTTTTTCCCTCTTGATGGTTTTCCTAGGGTATATCTTGTGTTATCTTGTGTCTAGTCTATTTGATCTATGCATTATGGTTACTTGCATGCATTCTTTTCTCTCCTTGGGTTATGTAGGAAATGGATTTAGATTGTGGGTATTAAGGTTTATTTTCTAATAGATACACACCCACATTTTGGCTACTTCATTTTGAAACTTGAAAATTCATACAAACTTAAAAAAAATTACTTACATCCTAATGTATTTAGGAGGCCCTTATTTGGTTCTCAATTATTTTATTAAAAATAAATCAATTTATATTTATACAAGGGACATCTTTACCTAGCCATTTAGATTTATAGATTTTTTTCAAGTTTAAATTTTTAAAATTTTGGGAGATAAAAATTTATTATTTCATAATAAATCACCTTAGTTATTAAGTATGTTATAGCACTTAATTCTTTTGTAAGTACTCAACACTTCCAACTTAGCATTCAATGCACTTTATAGGCTACTTCTCCAATGGATTTCAACCCAAGAAATACTCTAGACTTTTCCCTAGTGGATCTATTAACTTGAAAAATTCTTAACCATTTTCACCACCACAATTGCTCCATAGGGGTTCTTTTTTAACCTCTATAAGGTGTTTTTCAAACTGGCACGGCTTTTTCCTAAGAGGTCAAAATTGATATTTTTTAGAAATTTATTGAAAAAATACATGGAATTTATTAGTGAGATATATATTTGCTTTTGAAAAGTTGAAAAAATGCCATGTTAAAAAATGGTTATTTTTGACTTCTTGATTGTAAAATTTAAAATTAAGGGGGTATTATATTGAATGTGTCATTTACTAGACTAGTTTACTTTTATGTCATATCCATACCTATTTAGTTAGGTTTAGACAAATATTTATGTAATTTTCTTGATTCATGTACATATGATAATTGTTAGGACACTCACCACATGCACATGTGGGATTTTCACCTACCCAACTATCTTCATATCTTACCCTTTCCAATAGATACAAGGGTATCTATGTACATTTTTTTTGTATTAGGATTGAAAATAAATAATTAATTTTTTTCTCATCTATTTTGTGGAATATTATTTGGTATTAAAAAAATTTCTTACTCCTAGGAAGTTGTTTTTCAACTTCAACATTGTATCAATGTAAAAATATCAAGATTTAATTGAACTTATAAAAAGATAGACATAAATTTTAAGATTTCTTGAAAATAAGTATGCTCATACCTTGCATCTTGGATCACCTAAAAACTTATAACAATTGAGACACATATAACATTCTATGTGTTTCTCCTTTTATCTTATTTATATATTTTCTAGCGTAGTCATTGGCAAAGGATCCATTTAATGATAATCCAACCATGAAATAAAATAAAATAACTCATAATTGCATAGTGAAAATTCAATGAAATAATAAATATTGAATATATTTTTTAATTTACAATCTACCTCAATGGGATTCCAACATGCTAGGACCCAGTTGCTTGGTTACAAATATATAAACTCATGAAGTACAAATTATATTACAATGTAATCCCATGTATAAATTCATTCTACTTTATTTATTTCATTCTAATAATCTTAATGAATGTATACATATCTAGTCTCAATCTTAGAGGTGATATAACTCAACCACAAGGTACTGTGAAGATCAATCACTCATAAAACGTGTAGTTGACTAGATGCATGGTTGAATCTCCCAAATCAAATGTGGTGTTGAAGTATCTTTTTTGTATGCACACCATAAGCACTATTAGATCCTATGTATCTTCTATGCTTTCCTTTGCTAGCATAAATTATAGAAATATTCCAAAAACCATAAGCACTAAACTAGGTATAAAATTGTTAAGCATGGTAAATTTTAGAGATCAATTGACAATATTATGATGATAAAAGTCGGTGACAAAGAATGAATTATTGAATGTACTTTGTAGAATGTTTTAAAATACTTTAAGATTGGCAATGCCTTTACAAAAAGGCTTGTAATTGTCCGAATAAATCATTTTCAAATAGCTATCAACCGCCTGTATATAAAAATCTAGAAAGCGTATAGTATACATCAACCAGCACTGCCATTGCTATCTGTTTTATAGTATTTATAGACATGACTTTGTAGCAATCATTTCATTAAAGAATTTAGTTAAATACAGTTGTTTGACATGTCGCATGTTACGAGCACTTTCCTTTGATACGATGTATTCGAACAATCCAAAAAAAACATAATAATTACATTACCTTTTTAACATACCATAAAAAGATTGATAATTTCACGTGATTAATACTTTGGTTTTAAATTTTTGTTTACGTGTCGCTTGGGCCCATAGATGAAAAATGATAAGTCAAGATCGACAAATACAGATATTTTTTCCCGCACAATCAGTAACTTTCATGAGCATAGATGAAACTTCCCAGTTCCTATAATTAGAAGCTTATCTCTTCCTACATTCTCCACACTGCAAATCAACAATGAAGACCACTAGTCTTTTTGCTTTGGTCATCATTCTATGTTTTACATCTTCCAATGGCCAACTCAGTGAAACATTCGATGCCAAGTCATGTTCTGTTGTATTGACTAAATAGGAAAAAATTATATTTATATGTTCAATAATCTTTAGTAATTTACTCATTGATATTTACACTTTATTTGATTTAATCCATATTCCTTGTCTATGGGTTTGTAGTTAGGAAAATGGTTTAACCTATAAATTATGATAGTATGTGAATTTGTTACATTTTGTTTCACTTGATTTCCTTTTGACTTCACAAGGGCTTCATCTCTTTTATATTTTTCTTCTTTCCATTGAACCTATTTATTGAATTTGTTCAATGAATTTATTTGAGCTTGCAACTTTATTCTTGTAATATTACCATTACTTACAAGCATCTATTCCTTTTTAATTTTGGGCACAAACCTTTTCTATAATATGGGATTTTTAGTTGTCTAGCCCTTCTCTTTTCTTGGGTTCCTACTATTGGAGATTTTGTCTCAAAATCTATGCTAATTTTTTTCTTTCATTTCTCCAAATTAGGGCTACAACATTAACCTTAACATCAATACTAAACCTATTCTTGATGACAATAATTGAAGGCTTGAATCTCTTGTATACTTACCACATGAGATCCTTTAGGTGGGGAAAATAATGATTTGAAACTTCATTTTAATTTGATTCATTGATGTATTCATAATCACATGGCTCTTTAGCAACAAAATAAGTATCATATTCACAATTATAAATATCCTCATGTCATTTAAGTTCATATTATTCATCCTTTTACAATATTACAATGTTAATTACATATTTAGTAGGGTCATGTAGCATATAACAAGAATACAACTAAGATATTTATTCTTGCATATTTGGTCCATCCCTCCTTAGTGGATTAGTCTAATTTTATTATCATGTGATCTATAATTTTGATGTCTCGGTGTTGGATTTTTCTAATTTGGATTAGGATTCTTTAAATTATAATTTATAGGGCATATTAGATAGGCATGGTTTCTCATTACTATGTTATCCAACAATATGAGGTGGTAATATCATTTTCATTCTTTGTCACTTTGTATGACTTCAATACACCCATAATATTGTCTAACTTACCATTAGTGGATAATTTATTGTTTGAATTATGCTTATTAGGTGGATTATATTTCATATATTCCTTCTTAACATGTTTTATTGATGTACTCATATTCCCTTCAATGTTATTGGTATCTTTCTATATCAAGAGTAGGCATTGTGGATGTTATCCCTTTCATATTCAATATTAAAATTATTATTGTACATAAATTATTTAAGATAGAGTCACCACTCTTCACACTATAAGGCATTTTTATTCGAGTCCTCATTGTTGGGATTTTTTAGCAAGATAGAGAAATTAAATTTACCAATTACAAATTACAAATCAAAGAATAATAAAAACATATTCACAGTGAATTTTTTAACATGGTTCACCCAAAGTGGGTTACATCAATAAACAACTATTCAATATATCTTAATTTCCCGAAAAATAGAGTACAATATTTCATTAAACCCATAGCAATATTCCAATTTTGTGTAACTCAAAATGCCTACAATCTATCTTCACAACACATGTTGTTGCATGCTCATACATAAACTATGATCCACTACCCACGTGCTATTGTTGTGCGTTCTTTCTATGCATGATTTTTTAACTTCAATTCAACATGTTGTTGCATGCTATTCACATTCATGTTGTGACTATCCACCTTTGATCCATAAAAAAAACTTATTCATTTCGGGCAATTACAAAACTAATTTCTAATAGAAAACTGTAACAAATTTCTTTATTAAAAATATAATAAATTTTTTCTTTGGGGGCATTTCCATAGTAGCCCCAATGTGGTATTTTCCCTTTGGCCCCTGTTGGGAGGATAGGCCTTGTAGACCCTGCAAGAGGGGCTTTTCCTCCTTTCACTCCCCCATTAATTAATTTGGGGGAAAAATGTGGCTGCTAAAGTGGCCAAAATATTAACACTGGATCATGATTGAGCTCCACAAACCAACACTCACTAGATGTTTGAGAATGCCTCAAATATTATATAATACCTTGAATACCAAAAAATAATTTAACAAGTTCCCAAGAATGATACCATCGATTGGTTCTCGAAACTACATTCCCTACAAACCCAAGGACTAGACCTCAAAATCTAGACACAAGAGTAAAGTTAATTTAAGATGGTGAGATAAGCCTATGATCATAATGCAAGTAGTTTTCAACCAATTGTTAAGAAAGGATGACTTTTATTAATTAAAATTTTGTGAGATGTAGGAGGGTGTTCCTATAGGTTTAAAAATGGACAATTAAAGATAAATTTTGAACATAATGCATAGAGTAAAGGAATCTCAAAGTGACTGGAAAAAGTTGATAAAAGGGTTTGATGTTGACTTAGCTTCCTTGTCACATAAGGTGAAAATAATTCCCATGCCTCCCAATGAGGAACTTAATGGGGTCCTTTCTATATTTTTAGAATATTCCAAGAAGGAAAAAGATGCAAGGTGAGTTGTATTGGAGGAGGATCTATCTTGAAATTATTGTAAATCCTCCTTTAATATAATTTATAAATCCCATGCCTAGCTAGTTCAACTAGGGTCTTGTACTAAGGAGTTTTATTTTAAATTTTGTATTAAATATAAAATGGGCCACCCCAAACGTAAACCGCCCTATTTTAAATGCCCTAATTGGGATGAATCTAGGCCTTTAGTTAGATATGGATCTTAGCCTTTCATTTTGTATTTTGAAAATCTATAAAAGGTTGTGCCTTTCCATTGTAAAGAGAGAGCACTTGTAATTGTTTCCAAAATACCACCAAAATTAATACAAAAAATCATCTTTATGAATTATTTTGTGTTAAATTTTAAATGTTTGCATGGTTGCATGTATTTGCTCAAGATTCATCTTTTAAAATCAGTTTAGTTTATCTAAAGATTTGTTGGAGTTGATATTGATGGATTTCCAGGTTCATACCATTTGAATCTTGTTTATTGTAAGTTTTAGTGTATGGTTAGTTTGGACCATTTTATGTTTAAGTTCAATTATAAGTTGTTTATTAAATTGTATTGACTTGATGGGTTTAATGAATGATTTGTAATTTGAAAATCTTAAAATTTCCATTGAAGATCGCATCTATTTTTATGTAGTTCTATTAAGTTGGTGAAGATAGATTAGGTTTTATGGAACCTATCTATTGATTTGAATTCATTTTCAGTCTTAGATTAAATCGAGTTTTCTAAACCCTACTCCTTTTGAAGTTTATTTGAAGTTAAATAGAAAACACAACAAAAATAAAAGTTTGAAAACAAAATCAAATATTTTAGATGTCAAGGAAATCAAAAATTGTTGAAAAAAGAACTACAAAAATGTAAATCTCAATGCAAAAAAGAAGATTTTAGTTTTCATAAAAGTGTAAGTCCCCTTGTGATTACTAGCAATATCACATTCATTTCACCAATTTATCCAAGTCACAGTCAAGACCTGACTACCAAATCCTTGGATTTAGATTATTTGAGTGTTCAAATAAAATTTCCTTTCAAGAGAGAATAGGATACCTAGTGTGTTTTATTTTGTGTTGGTGAGTGCAAAAACACCTGTCAATAACTTTAGTATGCAAAGTAAAATGAATAATGCATAATAGTTCATGATACATAGAAAACTCCACATGGTATTTGCAACATGTGTCATGAATTTTAAGAGGTACACAATAAAATGGCTTACAAGATTTAAATTTCTTTTGTGAAATCTTTAAATTTGGATATGTTTCACAAAATAGTTTATACAATGTTGTTGGGCTATGTTCTAAGAAATGTTTAGGATGCAGTGTTTTGTCTTGATCACCAATTATTAATTTTAAAAAATATTCTACATTGGTGATACTTTAGAGTTAGAGTGCCAAAAATGTTGAATTTCATCCTTTGTGGTATTAGTTAGCTTTTTATTGACTCGTGTAAGACTATTACTAAAAGCCCAAGTATCATTTTAAAGAGGACTATTTATTCTTGATCTTATTGCTAGTGCTTTTCACAATGTTTTACAATATAGCCTTAATTTAACACATGTTTTCCTCAATAATTGAGACATTATTAATTTGTTTCTTACTAAAGAGGTTGTTATTACTCTATGAGCACTCCCTTATCTTTTTCCTTACTAGTCTTTCAAATAGAATTTAGTGCATTAAAAATATTTTTAACAATAATGTTATTTCAATTGAACTTTTTATTTTCATAAGTATTTAGTTTCTTTAGTAATGGGATCATTTTGTATGACTTTAGCAATTGCACAAAAATTTGACATTGTTCGATTAATGTCTTATTGGAAAAGTATTAATTGAAAATTTGGGCAGCCCACAACTGAATGGTTCGTGATGACCTTTTTCATTCAAGTTTTTCTATTATGTTCTCATCTATTTCAACAGATCATCTTGGGGCTCTTGAATTTTTTTCAATTTTATTGGACTCTTTATAAAAATATGGATTTAGGAATTTTCTTCTTCACAAAGTTCCTCTCTTCTTATGTATTTTGGATATTCATTGACTTTCATTGTTTCATGTGTGTTGTCGATTTCATCAATGCCATGAACGAGTGGATTATGGAGTGTAGTTTCAATGAAATGGGATTAATATCCAAATTCATGAAGAAAATATTCATGTATTTCTTCTTCTTCATCTATGATGTTACTCTTATCAATAGGTGTTTCATCACATTTTACAATATTTTCAGTTTCATTTTCAACATTTTTAAATTGAATTTCATGTTCAATATTTTCATTTTCAATTTCAAGATCATGATTTTCTGATTCATGTTCAAAATTTTCAAATTGTACTTCATGTTTGAAACATTTTCATTTTCAATTTCATGTTCAACATTTTCAATTTCAATTTCATGTTCAACATTTTTAATTTCAATTTCATGTTCAACATTTTCAAATTCAATATCATAGTCACTTTCAATGTCATTTAAGGTTAAAGAAGATCCTTCTCCTTGAAGAGTATTTGACAAACCTTTTCTTTCCATCCTCTTCCTTGATATATCTTTGTCCCTAATTGCTTCAATTTCCTTCGCTTGAAATTTCCTCTTCCTTTTGGCTTTACGACAACTATTGCTTCCTATTATACAAACAAAAAATACCTTGATGATTGATAGAATCAACTTTTGTGTAAAATACTACATAAAAAGAAAAAAATATATTGTATTGGATAGAAATCACGAAATTCCTAACACCAAAGAGCATGTGGGGACTGTTGGAATGCCCAAAATCGAAATTGGGTCATTTTGTGCACTCAAATAAAATGGATATTTGTTTTGTGCTCCAAAATGAATATTTGTTTTATGCTCTAAAATGGATATCCATTTTGAAAAAACAAGTACCTATTTTGAACAAAACGAATATCTGTTTTGAAAAATGAGTACCCATTTTGAACAAAATAGATATTTGTTATATTAAACAAAAAATTAATATATAGCAATCAAATATAATACATATATTATAATATTATATATTATATTATAATATTTATAGGATGTAATATTATACTATTATATTTATATAATATAAATATTATATTAATATTAAAATATTTTATTATATATATTAAATATTATATGTATTTTCACGCTGGGAGAGGTATTAGACAGGGTGAGCCCCTTTCCCCTTATCTATTTATCATGGTGATATCTATGTCTTGAGCAAAAAATTCTCTTTAATATGTTGTCTGAAGGGTCCATTAAGGGAATAAAGGCTACTTCTTCCCTAGCGCCGACTATGATCCAACAATTTGTTGATGATACCTTCCTCTTTGGAAAATCCTTTGTGATTGAAACTAGGAAATGGAAAAATTGTCTTAACAATTATACTACTTGCTCTGGAAAATGCATTAACTACAATAAAATCACGATTTACTTCTTCAACAGCACTCCTAACTTGCAAAGTCGGGTGATTGTTGTTTTTGGTTGTGTGGATGGCACGTTTCCTTTGGTTTACCTTGGGCTACCCCTTACTGTCAAGGAGGTTACTCCTAATTTTTGGAATTCTATATTAGAAAGGATCCAAAGGAAGTTGGATAGATGGAAAGGTTCCTTACTTAGCCACACAGGTAAGTTACAACTTCCTTTTGTTGTTCTTCAAGGTATCCCTATCTATTTTCTATCCATTTTCAAGATGCCTAGATATATTGTTGAAAAATTGGAGAAAATTCAAAGGACTTTCCTCTGGTTAGGGACCGAGGATAAAAAGAAATTTTCCCTAGAGTTAAATGGGACAAGGTTTTCTAGCCTAAAAGTTGTGGTGGGCTTGGGATTAGGACTATTTCTAATACCAATAAAGCTCTTATGGCCAAAGTGGGCTGGGATCATTTGAGGGATAGGAAGGATTGATCTAAGATCATGAACACTAAGTGCCTATAAAATAGGCCTTTGATTGATTACCTCTCGGAAGCTCACCCTACGAGGTCCCTGGTTTGGAAGTGCATATGTAGTTTACAGGATCTTCTAAGAAATGGGATCAAATGGAATATTGGTAATGGTAATAAACTAATATTCTTGGAGGACACTTGGTTATTTGACACTACCCTAGAAAATCCTGAATTCAGGAACCTTATGGGTTTGGCTCAACATTATTTTGGTACTTATATTAGTGATTACCTCCTTGGGCCTCAGGGTGGTAGGAAATGGAATGACTTAAGCCTTTGCTGCCCTTTTCCACCTAACCTGTGTCTCCTTGCCATGACCCTACAGGAAAATCTCTCCCTCTCCAGGCTTCCTTCTTCTTGCAGGGGGGATGAATTCTTTTGGATTCGCGATGCTCAGGGCAATCTTTTAGTTAAATTGGTGTACAATCTATTGTCTAACCAAGGTATTGTCATGGAGCTGTGGAAGAAAGTTTGGAATCATCACATGATCCCGAAAGTTAATTTCTTTTGGTGGAATGCCTACCATAACAAGATTCTTACTCAAGACAATCTGAGGAAAAGGGGGTTCCAGGTCCCCAATAGATTCTTTTTATGTAAATGTAATGAAGAATCGGTGGATCATCTATTGTTACACTGCAGTTTTGCTATGGAGCTGTTGGAGCTAGCTTTGAGAAGATTGGGAATCCAATGGATTATGTGTAAGGGCATCAATTCCTTTATATTGAGTTGTTTTGGACCTTTTACCCACCCATTAACTCGTGAAATTTGGAACTAGGTCCCTCCCATTGTCTGTTGATGCCTATGGAAAGAAAGGAACAATAGGATCTTTAGGAATATTGAATTGGATCCGAAAGAGGTGTTTGAGCTTGGGTCTAGGCTTATTGCAGAAAAAAATTCTCTAGAGCTTCAAAGGGAAAACCCCAGACAAAGGTCCTACTGAGATAGAAATTAGCATGGAAAAAGCTTAGAATCATAACCTGGATGCCAACTCTTATGACAACTCTAGGTTCCTAGCTCGGAATGCCACTATTTGGAAACCCCTTGAGAGGGGCTAGTATAAACTAAATTTTGAAGGGGCTGCTAAGGGCAACCCATTCTTCAATGATTGTTGAAGCTAGAGCACTGTTGAAGGGCTTACAGTTGGCTATATCCATGGGGATTGAGAATTTTCATATTGAAGGAGACTTTAAGGCTATTATTGATGCTATTAACTTTGACAGATTACTGGGGTGGAGTACTAAAGACATTCTTCTAGACATCAGACTCTTTGTGTCTAAATTAAAATTTATTCCCAACCATATTTACCAGGAGGGGAACCAAGTGGTTGATGCCTTAGCCAATCTGGGCACACATTATAAATTGGCCAAATGTTGGCGTTCTTTAGGGAACTTACCTCCTGACATCCAAGGTTTAATATTGAAGGAACAAACCCCATACTTGACTCATGATGACAATTAAACATGCTCCTAGCTGGCTTATTTGGGGGGTCCACATGCTTGTCTGTTGGGCTATGTGGACAAATTTTACCGATGAGATGGATAACAAGTGGTATTTTTCAAATCATGGGATGGAGTCCGATTTGAAAAAGGAAATCATGAAATATTGCATTAAGTACTTGATGATTAACTCTAAGCTGGACTATACCTTACGTAATCCCCTTTTGGAGATCTTGTTAAACTATCATATATCCAAGCTCCTTGATTTTGATTTTGATGTGACTAATAATTATAACATAAAGCTCCTTTTTGGATTTATTTTGTCCACTATTTTGGACCCACGTCCCTTAGATATCCTTTTTTGGTTAACTATTTTTGGCGAGCCCCTAATAGCTAACCCTTTAGATGTTTCTAATTCTAGCCCCATGGCCATCTTTACTAGATTTATGTGCCTTGTCCACATGGAAGGAAAACCTTCCTTTTCTTTCACGTCCTACTTACTTAGCTGATTGTATGAAAAGATCCTCATTTATGATTCTGGTAAGATTGCTTTTCAAAATTTACTAGCTCATATGTGCTATCTGTCCTTAGCCCTTATAATCAAAACCTATTGTCTCTACCCTAAAATCCTTAATGTGTAGATGATTTTTCACCTTTCTATTTTCTCTAACCTTGTTTTTTATTAGAGTTCCTAGATATCTAGTGTACAGAGTGGCATTATGGGACGTGATAGGGTGCAGACGAAGCCGGATAACTACAGTGAATTTCTCAAGGATCTACTAGTTTGGCACATTTGTGTCGAGAGTGGTCTTACTCCTCTTATGGAGAGACTTGTGGGCCATGACCCTAATCTTTCCGCTCAGTTTGTTAACTTGTGGAAAGATCGTCATGTGACTGTGGGTGGTATTTCCTTTACAGTGGATGAAGAAGTGATTATGCAGGCGACGGGTCTCTAGTGCCCTAGTATGAAGCATTTGAAACACACCAAAACCTAGGACAATGAAAGTATGAACAAGTTCTTTTTAGGGAATGAAGCGTCAGTGTGTAAACAGTCGAGTTTTGACCGTGAGGCCCTCCCTCCACCGTGGAACCTGGTGTTCCTTGCCTTGATGAAATATGTGACGCTAGAAGGTAGGTACAA
This sequence comes from Sequoia sempervirens, assembly GCA_007258455.2. Lineage (NCBI taxonomy): Eukaryota > Viridiplantae > Streptophyta > Pinopsida > Cupressales > Cupressaceae > Sequoia > Sequoia sempervirens. Next base: position 74,901 of record VDFB02122464.1, on the reverse strand, counting down.
GACCTATTACTTCTCCATTTCCCTCTATTGAATCACCTTAGGCATAAAGTTTTATTAATCTTTCCCTTTTCCCTGCTTATGGACCTTACAAATTCTATTGAGAAATGTGCGGAGGCCACTACTCTGAATCCTAATGACCCTACACTCCTACCTCTCACCAGGGCCTCATCTTGAGGCTTTACCACTTCCACCTTGCTCTGTGTTCACCTAAGCCCATCTTGGTTGTTCACATTAAAGATATTGAGCTTCCCTTTGCAACCAACTTATCCCGAGGAAAATCTAAAGGCCCTGCTAGGAAAAATCACCCTGCCCCTACTAACTCACTGAATCCAAACCAGTTGCAAAGAAACTTAAAGGAAACGAGGGAGCGGCCCAAACTAGCATGGCGGCTAGTTTGTGTGAACTCAAGTCTACCCCCGCCAAGACTCCCAGCAAGCCCACCCTAAAGAGGAAAGGCAAGGAGGAAGGTAAAAGCCTAAAGGAGCCTTTGAGCAAAGGAAAAAATGTGGTGACCAAAGACTCTATGGGGGATATGGTGGTTGCAGAGATGGTGGTTATTGGTTGTGATGTTATCATTAGGTGCAGTCAGGTAGGTTGGCTAAGAATAGGAATAAGGTGCATGTTAAAGATCTGGATATAGAAGAGGAGTTGTCAGACAACAAAGATAGAAAGGTTGAGGAGGTGTCAGATGGTGAGGAGGAGGAGCTTGCGAGAGGTCCTGGTTCAATCCCTAATTTGGGAAAAGTTCAAAAGGAGGGTTCTACCTCTCATTCTTCAGAACCACTAGATGTGGAGCAGGCTATTCATGGCAACACTATTTTTGCTGAGGAGTAGCTCAGTGTGTTGAAAGAAAGAATGGACAAATTGGACAAAAAAAATTGTGGCTTGACTCGCTTCATGGTCAAGCTAGTTCATTGTGTCATGAGTACCCTGTCGACGGTGATGAAGGATGAGATGGACATGAAAAAGACTAAAGACCATTAGGAATGGGTGGGTGATGATGTCATCCATCTTCTATCAAAGAACTGGGAAGATACTAGATAGTCTACTGCTAGTTCGTTGTTCATTTGTGTGTTGTTGTTCCGTTGTTTGTATTTTTTGGCTTTTTTATTTTTTGATGATTTTATGGACTAGAACTTTATTAGCCCTTGTGGCTCTATGTGAAGGGTACAGCACCCTGTAAATGTTGCTTACTTTATCAAAAACATATTAAGTTGTATTATAATATTATGGATGAAGTAGGTAGAGAGAGAGGTAGGATGTGAGGGATAGAGGTAGGGAGGGAGAGGTAGAGAGAGAGAGGTAAGTTGGGAGGGATATAGGGAGAAGTACATAAAGAGATAGATTGAGGGGAGATAGAGAGAAGTGGAGGGGGAAGGGGAGAGAGAGGTAGAGAAGAGAGATGGGGAGGAGGGGAAAAGGGAGGGAGAGGTAGGTTAGGAGGGATGGTGGGAGAGGAGAGATAGAGATAA
>VDFB02122464.1:0-64338 GCA_007258455.2 Sequoia sempervirens | reverse complement strand
AAAGGGAAGGGTAGGTGGAGGGAGATAGGGAGGGAGAGGTAGAGAGAGAGTGGTAGAGAGGGAGGGAGAGAGAGGGAAGGAGGGAGGGATGGATAAAGGGTGTAAGACCCCGTTTCACAAGTGATTAATGCTAAACATAATTTGTGACATGATTTTCTTAAATTTATGATTAGATATATGGTGAATGGTAAATAAGGTGATCTTTTAGCTAAATCCTTGTAATTTCATTTTGACATTATGTTCTATTGTCACTACCTTGAAGGTGGAATACACTAGTATACTATGGAATGTAGATTGAAATTTAAATGGATTATTATATGGTTAAAGTTTAGAATATTCATCTAATAGATTAATGTGATATACAATGTTACTTATGATCATGTTGGTAATGTGCAGGAAGGTAACGGTGTTAGCATGAGAAGGGAGGACCATCGAGAGAAAATTAAAAGACATCTTGAGGATTTAAAGTTAATATGTTGATAGATTAAGAGGTGAAGGTTGATATTCAAGGTATAATTTATTTTGGTTTGTGAGAATATTTAATTATGTGGGTTAGGGGTTGGAAACCCTTACCCAAGTGTGAAACTCGGATGGATCTTTAAGTGGGTCTTTAAAGAGAGTTGTTGGTCAATTTCTTTGGTTGGGATACAAAAATAAGCCCCCTAGGGTCTATACCATAGTGGTAGGGGTCAAGTGGGCACGCAATAGGTTCCCAAGGACATGATTTGACTCCTGAAATGTCCTCATAATGAAGAGTGGCGAATTTTGAGGAGAGGATGGGGGGGTGAAAATATTTGGGGTTGTCCAAGTGCATGTTGACTCTTTAGTGAGAAAAGACTCTCATTGAAGAAGGGTTGTACAATCCACACCTCCTCATCCAAAAGGTTGCAAGTTGAAACTCCTATATAATTGGAGAGGAAGAATGAGTAGGGTGCTACCCACTTCTCCTTATGGAGAACTCTAGTTGGGAAAGAAGAAAGAATAGGAAGAAGAAAGGAGAATGAGCAAGAGGGCTTGGTTGGAGAGGCAAGAAGGGTAGAAGAGTTTAATCTCTCATGAAAAGAGACAATTTTTCCCTTCTCCCCACTCCTCATTGATTAATTGTTGTAAGAAGATAGTATGTTTGTAGGAATGTTCATTGAGTATGGTGAGTGGAGAGCTTAGATGTTATGTTATCTTTAAATCTTTGTAAAATATCGAGAAGGCTCCATTTATCATCATGGGGTTAGTAAATTTCTTGCTCGGGGGTATGGTTAGAGCCCACGAGGTTCCATGATGCCATTACGGAAGGGTGGAGAGCAAGCCTAGTTTAATTGTTTGTCATTCTTTGTATTTCTTCAAAATTATTTTGTATCATGGAAAGCTATTGTTTTGTTGTAACATGAAAGAAAGTGGGAAAACAACAAGTCCTTATTCATTAATTTTCTACTCATATATTTCTATGTGTAATTACAATGTGGAAAGGTGAATATTTCACAAAATGTTTGAAGAAATGAGTTGTTTTTATTTGTTTATTTGAAGGAAATACATTGTTTTGGTTGCATCCTCTCAAATAACAGAGTAATAAAAGAAAACAGTATTTGTTTAGACCTCTTAGAAATCTTCCTACCTAAAGAAATCAGTTGCATAAATGATTAAGTTTTAGACGATGTTTTAGTGGAAACAATACAGTGTGTTAAATAAAATATGTATAAGAGAGAATCATAGATTTACCTTCCTAAGATCCTATAGCCCTTCCACATAAGGAAGAAAAAAAAAAGAGAGAGAGATAGTTGTAGGGTACTGAACTTATTCTAAGCATAATGGAAAAATACTTGGTTTCCAATGTTGAGTTGTTTCATTTAAACAATGGTTGAACTGTTCAGTAACACATACTATCTATGCTCTTCTTTGTTAACATTTACTTAATGTAGCCATCGATCTCATTAAAGAAATCCATAAGGGGGAATAATTATTAACTTAGGGGCCTCTTTGTAGTGCTATTTTTACATCAGCCTACTCATGAAAAAAATGTATATAAATATATTAATAAATAAATAAATGAAAGAAATGTGGCAATAATAGTAGGGAACACTGTGGTTGTATATAGCAAACTTCCTATCTTGAGTACCCATCAAATCTTAGAGTCTTTTACCCTATAGAACCAGGCAATTATGTATGTGATAAAATGAATATTTATGTGTGTGGATAGAAAAATATAAAATGTATGCTATGAGAACTATGGAGTAAAGTCTGTGGCATCGATGGACAAAGTGGTAGGGTGAATGGGAGGACTGCCAGTCCAAAATTCATCTCTTAAATGAATTTAGCTCCAGGGGTTCATAACACAATCACTGACCATATTAATGGTAGTAAATCGCTCCCAATCAGCCCTATTCCTGCAATAAAATAAAATAAAAACCCCAATGCATATGAATGGAAATTATTGCAGACTCGACAGGTAAAAAAAATTATTCCCCCTTTTGAAGCCGCTGCACACCCCATGGGAATTTTTCATCCTTCTGGGCTAAGTGCTGGGGAGTATCTGTAACTTTTGCAAAGCTATTTACCTACTTTTGGGCTGACATTCTTCTTGAATGACAGATACCTTGCATCCATAGTAATGCAAGATGAACAAACAGATTCCAACTGCTCACTATTCTTTGTTTGTTTTTATTTATTTATTTCTAGTAGTTGTTGTCGTTCCCTTTTCGCTTTCCCTTGCCACAGTTGGGATCTCTCCCTCCAAACTCTTCTTCATTGGTATTAACCTCTTTCTTTCAAATTTGGTGAGCTATAGCCTGAAAATGAGGATTCAACAAGGATTTAGAGTATGTTATCTAAAAAAATAAATAAAAGAAACTACGGCCAAGAATCATAAGAATAGAGTAAAATTTACCCTAATTACCTTCATCACGTCTTCTGCATTATTCTTCTAAACTAACTTGGTGGGCTTTTCTCACCAATAAAGGAACCATTAAAATTCGGTGCCAGCTTCTGTAAGGCAACCAATCCATGCCAGGAAAAACCAAATATTCGCCAGTGGTCGGTTAGAGCAGCATCCAAAGCATCATCTGACAAGATTCAAGAAAAAAATTTACCCAGATGTTTTAGAAATAAAACTTACATAGTTATTCATTCTATGTATAAGCAGTTAATAATAAAATAAAATAAAAGCAACTATGTTATTCTTATTGGCATAAGTAAATAATTACGTAGAAGAAAACTAGAATAAAAGATATTCCTATGGAAAGTCCAACCCGTGTACGAATGGTTGCAGATAATATTGTAATTAATCAAAAAGGACAGTTGAAACCTCACACAATCTGGGTCCACACCTTGATCTCAAGGCAAGCAGATTTGGATTGAAGATAAATAATTAAAAATGAAACAACAGTAGTGTATTAACTGCTCCTTAAATCGTGTTAGCTCCCTAAAGCTCCATATCACCCAATGTGTAATGAATAAGTGGTAACTACGTAGGGTTGAATCTAAAGATTTGCAATTAAGGTTTACCAACTACCCTCTGTACAATGTAATCAATATCGTCAGAAAGTAGTCCTCTCATCTATTTGTAAGGAGTCTTGGTTGTTGGCATGGTTTAATCCACCTGACAGTACACCTCTTGTGGTGAGGCTATTCATGATTTATTTCTCTCTGAAAGCACTACAGCTAGTGATGTCTACACTTAGGCATATCAATGTACTAATAAATGAACAGCAATAAAGGAAGTGTTAAATATTTAGCAAACCCTAAACTTAGTCTCGGAAGGAAGTTGAATCACCATCGTTTCCAAAAGAGAATCCAACGGCTTCCAAACTAAAAGAGTATGATGGAGATCATGAAGAGTAGTTATAGTTGCAATAATACCATACTTGCATCATTTATCTTGGCATCCATTTCACCTTAAGGAATAAAACTAAAATGTGATAACTACTGGTCAAATGAAGGCAGTTTCTGAATCAAGGTGAAATTACTATTTGGGTGTAATAAACAAGAAAAAAAAAAAACATATCATTTTGTATGATGGGATACCTAGTTACAAATTAAATGTCAACACTGCTACTTGATAATTGGGTAAACAATAATATTATTATTTTCCTTCTCAGTTAGCAATTCATTAATGATTAATATTAACAATATTATTGCTAGTGTGGTGAAAGCAGCAAATCAATATAGCACTGCAAATGTTAGAACTGCAATTGTTAGGGGTCTTGCTACTGTCGGATGTAGACATTTGAAGTGTCCTTCTATTCTCAATTGCATGGTTACTATAGAATAATAATCCACAATTAAATTAAAAGGATGACATCGATATAAAATGGAAATATTTTTATATTAAGGGAAATATCAGTTTTAAATTGTTGAGAGCAAAGACGTTACAAAAAGGATATAATAGAATTACATAGACATCTTCCACCCTTTGTTTTCATAAACTTTTAACTCTCATTAATATATTAATATAATAGCCAACGTATGGTGCATTAATTTTAGTAACTGCATCTATACTATGATCAATTATATTTTTAGTAGCCACAAAAAGGGGTGGATAAGAGGCTCCACGTTTATTTCTCCTATGAAGTTTCTTTCAAAATATATAGTTTCCTTAATAGTCTCTTAATAAAGTAACTACTTTCCTTGGTGTGGGGAAAATATCCTTTAAAATGAAAATTACATAAATTAGATAATCACTAACAATACTTTTAAGAGGGAAGGCATCTTTTGTCATTTTAAATGAGATTTTTATATTTTCCTTTATTGAAAACAAATGGAATAGATCGATAATTAAATGTATTTATTTATATAAATATTTTTATATATAATAAAGAGATATATATATATATATATATGAATTAGATTTAGAAGTAATAATAATAATGAATAGAGATAATAGTATGAAGGGTAATATTAATGGAGATAGTAGTTCTAAATGTATAATAAATGAAGGCATTCGTGTTATGAAAGTGTTCTTGTAATAATCTCATTAACGATAATCAAAAGGTATGACAAGTCAAAACGAGTTGTCAATATTAGTGTTTAAATATTATTGTTACAAAAAAGATTGTTGGAAATATTTAGTTAAGAAAAAAATAACTTTGTGGACAAAAATAAAAGGGTTATTAATTTGTTTTGTAATGGAATTTACTATATGAAATAATAATTACACTTTTAAGAATTAAGTTATTCATTGTGGTTAAATACTCTTTAAGCCATCTCTGATAATAACATTGATGATAATAACATCTTGTTACCTATGTATAATATGTATATATGTATGATTGACATTTACTTTTGTATTATGGCATCATTTTAAAAAAAATTAGTTAGGTTTTCCTAACGAAAATTATAGGCATGACACTTGGTATCAGAGCCCTAGGTTGTAACACTAGGGAACTCTGGGATTAAATTAAGAATTAAGTAGTGTGAGTGAGTGGAGATAGAGAGAAGTAGAGAGGGAAGGGGAGATGGAGGGAGAGAGGTGGGAAAGTGAGAGGGAGAGGTAGGTAGAAAAAGAGGTAGGGTGGAGGGATTGAAGGAAAGGTAGGTAGAGAGAGAGAGGGTGAGTGGAGAGAGAGAGAGAGATTGAGGAAGGGATAAAGGTAGGGGTAGGTGGAGAGAGAGGTAGGGTTGGAGGGATGGAGGGAGAGGGGATATATAGAGAAATAAAGAGGGATGGAGGTAGGGAGGGAGAGGTAGAGAGAGAGGTAAGTTAGGAGGGATAGATAGAGGTAGGTAGAAGGAGAGGTAGGGTGGGAAGGATAGAGGGAGGGGGGAGAGGGAAGGACATAAGGAGAGGGGAGATAGAGAGAATTAGAGAGGGAGAGATAGAGAGAAAGGTACTATGTGTGAAAGTGATGTAGGAGGGTACTCCCCTCTTGCAAAACAACTCACACTCACAATCACTTTGCTAATCAATTTCAAAACAATATGAAAATTGCAACAAATAGTAAAATAACACTCAACTTTTTTGAAAATTCTTCATAAAAAGAATTACATAAGAAACTATTACAATTATTGGCCCGCGATGGCTTCTCTCATCAGTATGGACATTATGTCTTTCCTCTACCACCTCACTATTCTTCACCTTGCTTCACAACCTCTTTTCTAGTCTCTTTTCCACATAATCTACATTTTATTTTGCCATCATTCCTTCAACCGCCCCTCTATTTGAGTAATTAATTAACTTTACTCATGCTCCCTCTATCTAACTGGCATGACTTTTCTTCTTCCTTATCAACTTCACCTTAGCCTTCATATCTGTGATGGAGTGATTATACTATGATTTTCATGTAACTGTTTACTCTACACCATATGCTATATTTCACCATGTGATTGGCATGATGGATTTATTTTGATTTTGCATCATTTAAAATTCCCCAGTTTACATCTACACAACCCTCTCACTCTCCAATGGTGTTACACGGCCTTCTACCATTCTACCATGTATCTTTCTTCTCCATGAGAGCTCCTTTTCTTTGTTGTCCATCCCACTCTTTTATGGTGCTACTCCTCTCAATGAAAACTACTAAAACAATCTCTTGTCACCCCTCTTCTTCTTTTTTTTAGCACAATCCCTCTTTCACTCTCTTCTCACGGGCTCTCCTTTCCTTATGTTCCACCCACCACTCCACTTTCTATTTGTATTTAAATTTACATGGAGACTTTTAGATTGAGTTTCATTTCATCTTCAATTGTGCTATCACTTGTTGCACCCCTTCATTTTAATCAAACTTCCTCTATGTTTCTTTTTCATTAGGTGGGATCATTGTGCGGGTCTTTTAATTTCTGTCATGTTTGTAAATTGTGTCCCTTTAACTTCCATTTTTTAGTCAAACAAAATTCCCTCTTCATACTCTAAGGCATCGACATTTAACAATGAGTCTTTTTTTAATTTTCATGCATTGTCCCTTTGTGGTCTCCTTTCATCGACCACGTCACATACATGTTTACAAGGAAATTCCAAATATAATGTATTTGATAAATCTCCACCAAAGATCTATATTATGTTAGAGTTTTAAATTTAAGAGGCTAACAATGGTGGAGTTGAGTGATGGTGCCACTCTTTCAAGTTGACATCATCCTACAGCTAACTCCTTCGTTGTCTAAGTGCAGAAAATAATCTTTCTTTTTCCTTTTCTAGCATCTTGTTGGAATGCACACCACCATCCTCCAACAACACTGCATCCTCCTCCTTTTCCCCCTCATGGACTCATGTCCACCAAAGCATGACCTCCTATGCCAAATGCTTTCCACACTTTCCTCCTCTTCTGTGGGTTCAAACCCACCTCTAATCTTCCACCTCCACCAATACCCTACAACATCCTCAACCAATTCTACACACAACCACGCAACATCTACTACATGCTCTTGTGCTCTATTCATCTCATCTTCTACTACTACATACAAAAATGAAATAACATCACATAACCGATTTACCTCATCTTCGCTCGTGGCTACAATATCAAATTTTACTACAACGCCTTCCATATTCTCATTAGATCCAATATTTCATTCATCTCTCTTTGTTGCATCAATTATTTTTGTCTTCCATTCTTCCTCAATTTCCAACAGTTGAGAAAACAAATCTATTTCACCTTCACCTTCAATTGCAACCTCTTCATTACTCACCTTTGTCTTTTCTTCTTTGATTGTCATGCCTTTCTCATGGCACGTCATTAATGCAACTTCTTCATTTGTAGGGGTTGGTCTTACTTCCTCCTCCTTCCATCTCAAACTACTATCCTTGTTCTTCTTCTCAATCCTCTTTGCCACTTTTTTTTCACCTTTCCAAAAATTATTTTCCAATTTATTGAGCCTTGTCTCAATCTTTCCTACTTCTTCACCAACTATCTTTTACAACACTTCACACATTTTTTCCTCCATATCATCCCAATACTACTCCCAAAATAGTATTCATACGGGTCTCCTCACGGCCCAACCCATCTTTTTCTGTGACAATCTTCCACAACTCACACTCTTTGCATCTCCACGGTTTTTCCCTCTTGGTTCTCAATTTTTTGGGACTCCACACTCACCCGCAACAATCCTCTCGAACTCCTCAGACAACTCTACCACTTCACACTTCCCATAGATCCTTGTGGATACTCTCCACACTCAAGATTCCCTACTCTGATACCAATTGATGCAGGAGGGTAATCCCCTCTTGCAAAACAACTCACACTCACAATCACTCTACTAATCAATTTTGAAACGATATTATGAAAATTGCAACAAACAGTAAGCTAACACTCAACTTTATTGAAAAAACATAAGCAACTATTACAATTATTAGCCCACGATGGCTTCTCTCATCAGTAAGGACATTATGTGTTTCCTCTTCCACCTCATTGTTCTTCACCTTGCTTCACAGCCTCTTTTCCAGTCTCTTTTCCACATAATCTGCATTTTATTTTGCAACCATTCCTTCAATTGCCCCTCTATTTGAGTAAGTAATTAACTTTACTCATGTTCCCTCTATCCAACTAGTGTGACTTTTCTTCTTCCTTGCATTCAATCAACTTCACCTTAACCTTTATATATGTGATGGAGTGATTATACTATGAGTTTCATGTAACTATTTACTCTGCACTATACGATGGATTTCACCATGTGATTGGCGCATGATGGATTTATTTTGATTTTGCATCATTTAGAATTACCCATTTTACATCTACACAACCCTCTCACTCTCTAATGTTGTTACACGACCTTCTACCATTATGCCATGTATCTTTCTTCTCCCTGAGAGCTCCTTTTCTCTGTTGTCCAGCCCACTCTTTTATGGTGCTACTCCTCTCAATGCAAACTACTAAAAAAATCTTTTGTCACCCCTCTTCTTACTTTTTTTTTAGTGCAGACCCTCTTTCACTCTCTTCTCATGAGCTATCCTTTCCTTATGTGCCACCCACCACTCCACTTTCTATTTTTATTTAACTTTACATGGAGACTTTTATATTGAGTGTCGTTTCATCTTCAACTCCACTGTCACTTGTTGTGCCCCTTCACTAAACAATCGAACTTCCTCTATGTTTCTTTTATATTGGGTGGAACCATTGTGTAGGCCTTTTAATTTTTTCCATGTTTATAAATCATGCCCCTTTAACTTCCATTTTTTAGTCAAACAAAATGCCATCTTCATCAACCACGTCGCATACATGTTTACAAGGCAATTCCAAATACAACATTTGATAAATTTCCACCAAAGCTCTATATTCTATTAGAGTATTAATTTTAAGAGGTTTCAAACCAGACGCTTTGCAGAATTTCGATAATTAATTCGTCAATAAAATCTCCAAAAGATCGTCCGAGAGATCGAAATCAAAGAGTCCGGAAAATCGAAATCGGAAAGAGGATCAAAGGAGGGAGAGGTAGGTTAAGAGGGATGGGAGAATAGAGAGGTAGGGCTACTTCCTACAAACTGGTAAATGCCTATTAGTGTTAAACAGAGCCAAAAGAAGATACGTCAGATTGCAGTCCATACCATATGTACTGTTAAACAATGTTATTTTCAAAAAGGATCTAAATGGTGTCCTATTAAGATGCATTCATAGTGATCAGATTGAAAAGGTACTTTATGAATTTCATGATGGAGCTGCAGGAGGTCACTTTTCCCCAAGAACTATTGCCTAGAAAATCACGAGAGTTGGTTACTACTAGCCCAGCTTGTTCAAAGATGCATATTCCTAGTCAAGAAAGTGTATTAAATGTGCTTTATTCTTAGGAAAGGAAAAGCTGCCAGCTATGCCTCTGCATCCAATTCAACTGGAGTAGCCCTTCATGAGATGGGGCATTGATTTCATTAGGCCAATAAATCCACTTTCCAGTGCTGGTCACAAGTGGGTGCTCACAGCTACAGACTATTTCACAAGGTGGATAGAAGCAGTAGCTTTGAAGGAAGCAAAAGAGTCTTCAGTTTTGAGCTTCTATGAAGATATAGTCACTAGATTTGGAGTCCCTGACTCTATCATATCTGATAACGCCCTTGCATTTGTGGGATTAAGAATAACCGATTGGGCTATCAAACAAGGTATTCATCTGAGTACATCCTCAAATTATTATCCTCAAGGTAATGGTTTAGCTGAAAGCACAAATAAGAACCTCATCAGGATTATTAAAGGAACCATAGAGGATAATCAAAGGACCTGGCACATCAGTTTAAAGAATGCACTTTGGGCAGATAGAGTGACTCCTAAGAGGTCTATTGCTAACTCACCATACTTGTTAGTCTACGGCAGAGAGGTAAGATTACCCCTATCTGTGGAGCTTCTAGCTCTAGACATTATACATTAGTTGGAAATGTTTGAGGAACAAGATCCAATGTCCGTGAGATATGTAGAGCTCATGGAACTTGAAGAATTAAGGGACAAAGAAATGAAGGATTTGGAGTATCATCAACTCTAGACGAAAAGAACATTTGACAAGAAAGATACAACCAAGAATTTCAAAGGGGGCGACATTATCCTCAAACGGGATGTTCTGAAAAGCAGGCCTAGCCATCACACTAAGTTTGACAACATGTGGACAGGCCCATTCATTATCAGAGATTGTAAGGAATGAAATAAAGCTCGGTGGAGGATCTCACTGACACACCAATGTCTCATTGAAAGTAAGTTGAGCTCGCCAAGAGTTGGAAACTTCGCTCAAAAGTCTCACCGACTAGTAGAATGTCTCCCCAACATAAATGACATTGGCAGAGCTCCCAGCCATCGCAAAAAAGTCTTGTCGACATAATGTAGTCTCAGCAAAAGGAGGAGCATTGGCAAGACAATGAGCCTCGCTATGATGTCTTCCCAACTTGATAATGTCTCGCCGAAGGAAATCTAGAGCCCGGTGGAGTGAAATGCATTCGGGGTGATATCAATAAGCTCTTGCCGAAGCAATGAGGGGGTTCTCGGGGTAACGTTTTTCCTTCCGTAAATCATCTAACCGACAATCGGTTGTCTTGGCAACCACAGAGGTGATATCGGCATGATCTTTTGGGCTCACTAAGAGCTCTCAGCGTTAGCTCCATGTTATGTCAACGGTTGCGGGAAGATTTAATCACATCGAGGAGACACAATTAGTGTCTCACTGACATGCGATTTATCAAGAGAAGCTTTTGACCACCTAGGAGTCTACGTGTAGTGTGCCCAGCCAACCAAGGGGAGCTACGGGTGAATTGTTGACAGCTTGACCAGTGTCATGAGAATCAACAGAATGTGAATCAATGTGTATCTGTTCTGGACTCAAGAGCATTCAAGGCACTCAACAGGGGGATTCAGTAGGTGGACACAAGGACCAGAAGTAAATACATCTAGTAGCTTCAAAAGATCTAAGGGGGTTTCTCCAGGCAGTTGCTCTTCACTGACACACACAGCAAGGACACGCAGGCTACAGCATTAATTTCAATCAAAAGATCTGAGGATAGATCTTTTTGAGCCTAATATTTTTGTAAGCCCTAAGGGGCCGACACGCTGGTGTATATAAGGCATTTTTTTCCTTTTTGTAAATAGTTCGATTTGTGCATTCAAAAGAGTTAGTGATTTTTATCAATCCTTCCTCAACTAAATATATGTTTTGTAACTCAACTGGAATCTGGAATATAACACAGAGTTTACCTAGGAAGCTACTGTTAATGTTTGTATTACTCTCATTTCTATATTTTAGACTATGCAAGTTCTTAGCTGTGTTTTCTAAAAATCTATATTCATACCTAAGGTTGTGAAATTCACCTTTCCTTCCTAAGATATGCATGTAGAGCAAGCCTATTAAGAATAGTGCATGAGTTTAAAGGGGTTATGTTAAGTAAGTGAAAACGCTGCCTTTTGCTTTCCAGTGTATTTTCTTCCTGTGTCTATTTCATGATTTCTTATTAACTTAATGTATCACCATAAAAATAGTTTAGTTTAGTTCCATTATTTGTATGCATTCCTTCTCCTTTTACCTTCACAGAATCACTAGTTTAGGTGATACCCAAAGGAAGTCGGCCTTCTCTGAAGGTTCTCTCCAATCTCAAGTGACCCACAGCCTTGGAGTGATCCAATGTTTCACTAGAAAGCTCAGTTTTACAACTTTGCATAGGGTGCATTTCTAGGTGATAATAGGACAAGTGAAAGGAACACTAAGTGGAGTGAAAGTGGTGGAAGATGGAATATTAGATGCTACAAAGGTACTAGGAGTGCTAGTTGGAAGAACAAAGGGAGGATTCACCTAACTAGCCTACGGTATAGTTGTTGTAACTTGAGGAATATTGTAAGTAGGTATGGATGATATGGTTGAAGGAGGAATTGTAGATCATCCTTGGCTTGCAACTATGTTTGTTGGTTGGGATGTTGAAGGAACATGTTTATTGTATATCTCATCAATTCTTTTCATAACTTGTAAGCCCTCATTACTTTCAATCAAATGATGGAGGTTTTCTATGGTAGGTATAGCAGATGTTTTCAAGGGACAATTCTTGTTGTAAATGTTCAAAATATTCATGAATATTAATGAATTTTCCTTGCGGGATGGAAGTGTTTTGTGTGTCAACATTCATTAGAGGGAAGGGTGAATGCATAGAAGTGGTATTGTCCATGCCTAATGTACCATTGTCCATACTAGGAGTAGGAGCTCTTGAGATCCCAAGGTCCACAATGAAAGTGTTATCACAGGAAGCCATGAGTCTAGAACGTTGTCTCGCCAAATTATTATCAATGGGACACCAAACACTCATACAAGTACCACAAAGGATGGGATGGATGTAAATGCAATGCAAAATGTAAATTATAGAAATTTTGCAAACTGAAATAGAGAAGTAACAACAAAAAATATAAATGCAAGAAATGTCTAGAAAATTCCTGAAAATGCAATCTAAAATGTGCAAGGGGACTGATTTTCCCTAGGTAGCAAATGAGTCCAACTAGGAGATTTTTTTGTGTTTTTCAGAAAATATAAAGTGAATTTTATGCTTTTCAGATGCTAATGCAAGATGCAAATGAAAACTTTTAGGTTTTTCAATGATATATGATGCAAAACTGAAATCTAAATGCAACTTTCACTAATGCAAATTAGAGAAACCCTAGGATGCAAAAACAAAACTTTTCCTAATGCAATGTTGATGCAAAGTAAACCTAGGATGCAAATGAAAGTTCAAATGAAAGGGAGATGTCATTCAATATGTAGGTTCACCAAAATGAACCAACAATTTTTAGTTTGTGTGTGATGGGAGAGGAAGGTTCTATGTCCTTCTCTTTCACTTTTAGGATCTTTCACCTAAAAGGAGAGAGATAGAATCCTCTAGGACACACTACACCAACACTAAAATTGAAGGCCTCACTCAAATATAGATTTACAAAGATAAATGTTGTAAGTGAAACTAAATGATGCAAGAGACTGATTATAGATGAAATATGAAATGTTTGAAAACACAATGATGTATGCACAAGACTTAAAAAGATGAATGAAAATGCAACTAAGATGAAATAGAAAGCTAAAATTGAGAAATGTGTGCACCTAGATGCTTGATGAAAATTCTAGAATGTTTTGAATGCTGACAGAAATCACTAAAAATCAACAGTGGGACTCATTCGCCACTGATGGTGAATCAATCATGTTGCTAGTGAAAATTGTTGGAAACTAGATTCTAAGTGTCGGGAACTGGAATCTAGAAAAATAAACTTTTCTTCCCTAAGGTGGGACTCATTCACCATAGATGGCAAATCAATCCTCTCCCAGAATTTTGTAGATTCAAGAATCAAGCTTGTGGGCCCAGATCTATAATTTTGTTCTTGTCAGGGTGTCGAAGTCAAATCTATAGAAGATAGCCTGTAGGTCTTCTTTAAGCTTGAAATAGGTTGATGTTGACTTGAAATACTTTGTTGACTTATTGACCACCTTTCTATATCACCTTTTTTCTTGATAAATTTGCATACACAAGTTTGCAAACACACATGCAAGAGGGGAACATTGGTTAAGGGTTAGGCTATAGGGATTTTCCTTGGTCAAATCCCACTTTGGTAATCAAACCCTTGATAAAATAATGGAATGAAAGAGAATGATAAACAAATAACATGCAAATGCTATTACTTACCAAACCCTTGTTGGAGAAATCTGAAGATAAAGCAATGGTAGCTCCAAAGTATTTGATAAATGCTTGATAAAAGGATGTAAAATTCTTGAATGCAATGATGAATGAATGCTTGAATGATTTGGGATGAGTTGAGGGTGAATAATGAGAGAAAATCACTTATTTATACACACTTGTGCCTTAGTATCATGATCATACAACATCACAAGCTGACATAAGGTAATTTTGAATAAAAACCTGAAAGAAAATTTGAAATATTTTGAATTTGGAGCTAAGTGAGACTCATTTGCCACCCATGGCGAATGGGTCCCACCCTAGGCTTGTGAAAGGGTGTCGGGATTTAATTTTCATTTAATATTTTTTGTCAGGTTTACATTCAAAAATACACTTAAATGTGTCCTATAAGTGTATAAAGGGGTCATAAAAGACATAAGAAAGGTGTAAATAAGGGAAATATGCCTAGAAAAGTGTGAATCTTTGTTACAAGACTTTACAACACTTCAAAATACGACTTGATGATGAATAAAAAGGTGATTTTTAGGTGAATTATGATAAATAGAGTCTAGAAAAGTGTAGAAATGTTTTACAACACTTCACAACACTATCACAAGACTTCAATAAATTGAATATTTAGCATTTAATGTGAATATTTAAGCAATATTACATCATTAAATCAAGAAAAATGGATCAAATACTAAGGAAGCAAGACCTAAATGACCATGAAAATGTTAGTGAGTCATTTTTCTACAAAACACTATTCAAAATTTCAGAGATAGATTTGTTAATTGTAACATTTTACATTCTAAAAATTATCATTTATCAAGTGATTTGAACTTATTGCACTCATTTATTTTCTTTTAAAACATCAAAATTCATGCATGCCTTCTCTTCATATAAAAAGAATATGTTTTCTTGCATTTTTAATATTTTCTTTGATCTAAGACCTAAACCTACAACGTATTAGATCCTTAAAATTTGTGTTACATTTCCTAACTTTTAAACTTTCTTACACATATTTTGTTATCATTCACCATATTAAAAACAACTATTCTACAAAACATTGAGATACCTTGCTTTGGTAAGTATATTAGCGAAGGAGATCATCCCAATAATCATGTATTGGATTTTATCACTTTATGTAGTGATCTCATTTTTGAAGATTGTCTCTTATCTAAAATATTTCCTTGACCATTCAAAGACATGGCCTTAGAATGGGCTTTTTTGTTACATAATAATTCAATAACAACCTTTAAGCAACTTGTTAATGAATTCTTTCAACATTTTCAAGAAAAAAATGGACCTAAAATTACATTAACCAATTTTGTCCATTATAAACAAGGACCTTAGGAAAAAGTGATTTATTTTATAGGATGATATCAAGCTCTTTATTCTCAAATAGCATATTCTCTCTTGGATGTCAATATACAAAGAGTATTTATTGGGAAATTACAACCTAAAATTTGAGATGAGATCTTGTTAATGAGATATCCTTCATTCACATATTTATGCATGGATCTTTGTGATTATCAAATTTTGGCTAGTTAATATGAAAGAACAGCTTCATCAGATCCTAATACTCAATCTAAATTTGTGCCTCAATCTAATTATCAATCTTTTACAAACAAAAATAAAAACTTCATAAAAATATTTCCCTACATCTTCCAATAATATTCAAACACAAGTTGCTTCTACATCGACAATACCATATCAATTTAAGCTAGGAGATAGACAATTTTCATAATTTCCCAATTCTCTTCATGATATTATGTTGTAATTGCTTAATAAAACCATGATACAACTTCATCACATTCGACCTATTGATACTACCAAACCATTACCTCCTTCATTTAATGTGGAATCATATTGTCAATATCACTATACACCTAGATATGGTACAAAAATATGTGTCTTAACCATGAAGTGTAAGAATTGATCAATTCTAATGTCAACCAATTGGCTGGTGTGAATGTTAAAGGGATAAATCAGTTGTGCTACCCAATCAAAATTTTGATTAAGCTTCTCCTAGGGAACCAGGATCTAATACCAATTGTTGGAACACAACAGTCTACTAAGAGGGGGGATGAATCGGTGGATATTCAAATTTTTATTCCTTAAATCTTATTGTATATTGATTCCTTAAATTCTTAAAGTGCATATAAAGACTTAATATGCAAACACATAAGCATGCACACACACAATCATCACATAACACCAAGTATACATGGAAAACCCAAGATTGGGAAATACCATGGTGAGAAATGTTGCTAGCATCTACTATCCTAATCCAACCTCACAAATAAAGTTCAATTACATAGATATAAGGGCACCAACCCTAACAAAGAAAAAATTCCTTGATTTAGGAGCACCAACTCCAAGGAGACACCAATCCCCCAAACTAAGCACCAACTTAGTTATCCAATGGCACCAGCCAATCAAATTTACAATTATAGAATTAAAATTGTTCTTTTGAACAAAATTCAATGTTGCAACTGCTCAACACTTTGTTGCTATCTCTGCAACACACAATCCTCTCTTTTGTACCTCTCTCTTTTTTCCTTGCACATTAATCAATTTGCATCTATTGTTTACTCAGCAACACATCCCCTTTTATTTAATGCACTAGATTGAATGATTAGAACCCAAAAAAAAAGGCAATACATAATAAAGGGGTTTTACTTTGAAGGTGTAACAAGATATAACATTCTTTGTTATACTCACTGAATGTTAACATAGATCTTAGAATCTCTAATTTTTTCTTGGGGTTCTACTTATTCAAGCTTAGTGCATTCTCTATCTACAACTCTACTCTCTATACAATGTGACTACATACCCTTCTCTCTCTCTTCTTCTCTTACAACCTTGACTCACACACTTCACAACTCTTTCCAAAACTACACTCTTAGACAATTTGTTGATTTTGCTTCTTTTCCTTTCCATCCTAAAATACCTTCCTCAAGTTGTGCACCACCGACCAATGCATTAGGATACTTTTTTTAGGTTTTTATTGCTACCTTCTTTAGGAAGCTATCTATCCATCGAGCTAATCAATCAAATTCAAATTCTAGTCTATTGACCATGATGTTCTCCAAAATCCTAACCCTGGAATACAATCAATGCCTCAAGCCACTCATATTCAGGACATATCTTCAATTAAGATCTTCTCATCTTTCTTCTCATTGAAGTTACTTGATACAACATCAAATATATTTGTTGGTTTGCAAATTATAGCCTTCAACAAACCCTAACCCTATTTTGCATTTAATGCATTCCCTGGTAATTCAATCTTATTTTGACCTTATGCTGATACGGTGAACTATGTCACCACCCAATGAATAAGATCCCTTCTTGTATTGGTTTCAAAGGTAGTTGAGCCAATTAATTCTCTCTTCCTAGTCGTTTGTCAATCAAAAATCGTGTTTACATGGACTTAGTCATTTGAAGCCTTCACCTAAAAATTTTGACAATTGATTCTATCTCTATGTGCCATATTCTATGGTTCTCCATTCATCTCGGCATGTTTAAAACATGATCATTAGATTAGTCATCTTTAAACTAGCATTGTCGATATTGTTCATCTGTAGACCATCACTTTACACTATCAGAGATACATCGGCATATTGAGTTGAGACTCTTTAGAGTCCTACTAATATTAGCCTTTCTCTTTGATATCGTTTGCAAAACACATGGGCCCATAATTTCCATTTTTCATCCATGTCATCACCACACAATTCACAACAAATATGTGAATTTTCCTATGATCATCAACTATCAACTAAATATCCATCACTTATTACTCAAAAATCAACCTTGCCTCTATTGTGACATCACATTATCTTAGCATATTATAACCATTGTCTCCTTGTTAACCAATCATGAAACCGTAGCTCTACATTAGGTCTTTGCATAACCCATTTATATTTTGCTCCAAGTTTCAAGTTGTCCTCATTAGGACACTACCTTTTGCATTCACTACATTATGCTTTCCATTTTTTTATTTAAAATTACAAATTAGATCCAAGGGATTTTTATAAGGAGAATATCTTTGTTTAGCAAGATCACAAAGGTGTAACTTATTGATACTGTTAATATTTATGGCAAATCAAAACATCAAGGTGAATCTTTCTCTATAGGTATAGAAGGTTTGCAGATCCTGGGTTTATTTTCATGGTCAAAGTTCATTTATACACACCAAGCTTAGATTCATAAGTGCTTAATTTGGTCAATGTTTACCTGCATATATACATTGTTAAATCTACTTTCAAGGTTTTTTAAGTTATTGTATCAATACAATAATATTTAGTGACAAATTCTTTGGGTATCTAGACATAAATAAGGTATAGTTTTCTAGGATATCAATTTATTAGTTTCATTTATCTTTAATATCCCAATTTTAAACCTATAGGAACACCCTCCTACATCTCACAAAGTTTTAATTAATAAGATTCATCCTTTCTTAACAATTGGTTGACAATTACTTGCATTATGATCATAGGCTTATCTCGCCATCTTAAATTAACTTTACTCCTATGTCTAGCTTTTGAGGTATAGTTCTTAGGTTTGTAGGGAATGTAGTTTTGAGAACCAATCAATGGCATCATTCTTGGGAACTTGTTAAATCATTTTTTGGTATTCAAGGTATTATCTAATATTTGAGGCATTCTCAAACATCTAGTAAGTGTTGGTCTGTGGAGCCTGATCATGATTTAGTGTTAATATTTTGGCCACTTTAGCAGCCACATTTTTCCCCCAAATTAATTAATGGGGGAGTGCAAGGTGGAAGAGCCCCTCCTACAGGGTCTACGAGGCCTATCCTCCCAACAGGGGCCAGAGGGAAAATCCCACAATGGGCTACTGGAGAAATTCCCCCAAAGAAAAAATTCATTATATTTTTAATAAAGAAATTTGTTACAGTTTTCTATTAGAAATTAGTTTTGTAACTGCCTGAAATGAATAGTTTTTTGTTATGAATCAAAGGTGGATAGTCACAACATGAATGTGAATATCATGCAACAACATGTTGAATTGAAGTTAAAAAGTAATGCATAGAAAGAACACACAACAATAGAATGCACGTAGTGGATCATAGTTTATGTATAAGCATGCAACAACACGTGTTGTGCAGATAGAATGTAGGCATTTTAAGTTACACACAATTGGAATATTGCTATGGGTTTAATGAAATATTGTACTCTATTTTCCAAAAATTAAGATATATTGAATAGTTGTTTATTTATGTAACCCAAGATATATTGAATAGATGTTTATTGATGTAACCCAATTTGGGTGAACCACGTTAAAAAATTCCCTATGAATCTATTTTTATTATTCTTTGATTTGTAATTTGCAATTAGTAAATTTAAATTTATATATCCTCCTAAAAAATCCCAACAATGGGGACTTAAATCAAAATACCTTATAGTGTGAAGAGTGGTGACTCTATCTTAAATAATTTATGTACAATAATAATTTCAATATTGAATATGAAAGGGATAACATTCACAATGCCTACTCTTGATATGGAAACATACCAATAACATTGAAGGGAATATGAGTACACCAATAATACATTTTAAGAGGGAATATATGAAATATATGTGTAATTCAAACAATAATTTATCCACTAATGGTAAGTTAGACAATATTGTGGGCGTATTGAAATCATACAAAGTGACAAAGAATGAAAAGGATATTGCCACCTCATATTGTTGGATAACATAGTAATGAGAAACCATGCCTATCTAATATGTCCTATAAAAATTATTATTTAAATAATCCGAATCCAAATTAGAAAAATCCAACACCGAGGCATCAAAATTATAGATCACATGATAATAAAACTAGACTAATCCACTAAGGAGGGATGAACTAAATATGCAAGAATAAATATCTTAGTTGTATTATTGTTATATGCTACATGACCCTACTAAATATGTAATTAACATTGTAATATCATAAAAGGATGAATAATATGAACCTAAATGACATGAGGATATTTATACTTGTGAATATGATACTTATTTTGTTGCTAAAGAGCCATGTGATTATGATTACATCAATGAATCAAATTAAAATGAAGTTTCAAATCATTAGTTTCCCCACCTAAAGGATCTCATGTGGTAAGTATACAAGAGATTTAAGCCTTCAATTATTGTCATCAAGAATAGTTTTAGTATTGATGTTAAGGTTAATGTTGTAGCCCTAATTTTGAGAAATGAAAGAAAAAAATTAGCATAGAATTTGAGACAAAATCTCCAATAGTAGGAACCCAAGAAAAGAGAAGGGCTAGACAACTAAAAATCTCATATTATAGAAAAGGTTTGAGCCCAAAATTAAAAAAGAATTGTTAGTGTATTATACTCTAGTTAGGCTAACTTAAGCCTAGTTAGGTGTTTGAGTTGACCCTTGACTCATTCCCCATTAGGTTTCAAGGTTGTTGAGGTGTCTTGAGTGGTGTCCAATCCCTCTTGACACCTCTCCCTTGCATAGAGGAGAGCAACTCGCCACCACTGCAGGATGAGGAGTCCTCTCCTCAATCCATGGCATGTGTGCCTATTCTCATGTCAACTTTGTCTATTCTTGTGGCTTATGGTTGCTCATCCTCACGCTATATATTGAGGGGTTGAACTCATTATTCTGTGCTGAGCTGAATACATTATCACTGTTTCAGATTCATCTTGTATATGCAATTACATTTGTATGTTGTTTCCATTTCACTCAATTGATCTTGGCTCATTTCTTCATGATATCAGAGCTCAGGGGGAGATAGTTTCAGGCCTTTAGGTGAACAATTTCATTGCATTTTTGATAGATTTCGTTTCTCTCTGTGTTAAAATTTGCAGGGAATTCGAAAGACCCCGCTCCTGTGGAATATCTCTGCTCAAAAATTTGTGACACCTCAGAGGCACATTTTTTGCAGATGAAATAGCTGCTGGTTTAGACAGGCATAAAGATCAGAAGAGAAGGCGCGAGGTCTTCTATACTCCACGCAGCTTCAGAAAACCACAGGATGCAACGGGGACAGGCTTGTAAACAACCTGCTCCGCCTGCTTGGACTCTTCCAGAGCATCGTTGCCGTGGCTCTTGAGGCGCTTGGAGTCAGCCTCCTCCCAGCCACAATTTTCCTCCTTCAGAGTGTTGCTCCCATCATCGTTGCTGCAGCTGCTGCGCTTCAGGCTGCTGCTGTTGTCATCATTAGGCGCAGCAAAATACTGTGTCGACCACTTTTGCAAGCAAAGAGACCACGGGCCAGGCTCAAGTATCACACACTAAGCTCTGAGTTGGTCAAAATCTTTCCCTTCTCCGTTTTGTCATCCGCTCACCTGCCTGCTGCTGTTACGCCGTTTATAGCGGTCACATCAAACTTTTTATCCCCAAATCCCCCATTACATACTTCTTTCTTTGGACGCTTCACGTACATTGCATAAAAAATAGGTGTTAAAATATAAGGGAGAGAAATAGGTAGCGGTTAAAAAAAAAAATTATTAATTGTAATATATTATTTTTATTTTTTATTTTTTATTTTTATTTTTTAATATTTAAATTTTATGTTTATTTTTACTGTAATGTTATACTTGTTTAAAAATATGAAAATATAAATTTATTAAATAATGTTTTATTTGGATATTAAATAACTTTTAAATTTTTAAATTGTTATATATTATTTTTAAAGCTAAATATATTAATATAATATATTTTTCTTAAATTCATGGGTTAATTAATTTTTTAATTGATATATTTTATTTTTTATTTTTTATTTTTTTTCTTATATCTTAATTTGAGTTCTAATTGTAAACTTAATTTTAACTCAAGATAGGGTTAGAATTAGGTTGCATGAGGATTAGAAATATGTTTAGAGATATCTTTTTGAGGCATCTATTAGACTTATATGTGAGAAATTGATTTACAATAGACACCTGTAAGAAAAATATCTTTGCATTTTTTATATAGATTTTTCCATTCAGTATTAAAAGAAAGAGAAGTCTAACAAGATCTTTTTTCCCTATGGTATGCCACTACCATTCCATTCATGATGTAATCTCTTAACATACCACAATATTTTTTTTAATTCTTAATAAATTATAGTCTACCTCAACCTCTCTAAATTATTTAGATAAAACTATTCATTTTAAACATGTAGATAAAATTAACTATTTTTGTATCCTTTTCATTATTTTTTGTCTTTTGAATTCATTGCATGTAAAATCAAATTGCTTTTTCCTTATAATTTGTTTATTGTTTAATAGTTTATTTGGGAAAGAAAGCATAAATAAGAATGATTCAATCCCTATCATATTTAGATATTTATTAAAATTTATCACATCTTTTTATATGAATTTAAAAATTAGACTATTTTCATTTTTATTTCTTAATATTTCATCGATACTTACACATCTTAAGTCATACAAGATGTACCAAACATTTTAATTAAATATATTTTCATGTGCTTTATAATATTGTGAAAGAAATTTATTTGATATATATATATATAATATTTGATAACAAATAAATGAGTAGGAAACCATTATTTAAATTTTATAAAATCATGAGATGTTAGCATGTCACATGAATGTCCATGCATAACACTGGCTTATGAGAGATAAAACTCAAAATCTAAAAATTTAGTAAAGTAAAAAGTCAAATCTAAGTCAAAATGATCCCTACTTTTTTGTGGGAATGGACACTAAGAGAAGGATAATTAATAGTTTCAAAATTATAAGGTATACAATTTTTTATATTACAAGTTAGGGTTTGGCCTTGATTTAAGACATATATCTAGAAATTTAAACAATAGGTAGCTAGCTGGTAAAGGCAATCAATTCAATTTTTATTTTAGAATAAGGATATGCTTTCCTTATTGAAGGAATTAAATATAATCATGGGAGATCTAATTTTACAATAGAAAGGGGTCTCATTTTGAAAAGTAATATTATGATCTTGTACCCATGTTAGATCCCTACTAAATTTAATTTAAATATTTTTTTGGGTAGTGTGATAATTTTAAATTAAAATTTTGATATTTTTGAAAGTGGTGAGAGTGATAAATAGTGGGATGAAGCTGAAAATGGTAACATCAAGTCATCAAATTTACACATTTACAAGTGTTATCAAGTGTTCCAAAAGATTAATGTCACATCCCTTGTTTTGATTAATGAAAATCATCATTCAAACAATAGTGAAAGGTAAAGAAAGTTGAGTTTCAAAGTTATGAAAAATAGAAATAAAAAGCGGCATATATTTAGAGTGTTCTTTCTCATACTAACTATATTTTGTTTAAGTAATCCTTGGTTTCAAGTTGATGCCACATCATTTTCTTGATATTAGAGGAAACTTATTTACCACCCTTGTAAATGGATTTATTTGGTTGTTTTTAGTTTATGTAGATTGTTCTAGTTCTTAAAATATTTTCACAATATTTTAAAGTGTGTGAAAATATATTTATTTAAAAATTTGGTACATCCTATTTTGTATGGTTTAAGATGTGTAAGCATCAATTAAATATGAATATTGTGAAATAAAAATAAAAATAGTCTAGTATTTAAATTCATATAAGATTTTTTGATAAATTTTAATAAATGTCTAAATATTATGGGAATTGAATCATTCATATTTGTGCTTTCTTTAAAAAAAAAAACCATAAACAATGAAAAAATTATAAGGAAAAAAAAATTGATTGTATATAAAGAATTCAAAAGACAAAAACAAAATTAAATGGATGAAAAAAGTAGTTAATTTCATATGCATACTTAAAATGAATAGTTTTATCTAAATGGTTTCACAAAGGAAATTGAGTTAAACTATAATTTATTAGCAAGTAAAAAGTATTATTGTGGTATGTTAAGAGATTACATCATGAATTAAATGATAGTGGCTTACCTAGGGAAAAACTTATACGTCTTTGCAAAAAAAATTAGACAAGATCTTGTTGGGCTCCTCTTTCTTTTCACATTAAATGAAAATAATAGCATATATCTTGTAAAAATCTATATAAAAAACACAAAGAGCTATTATGCTTGCAATGTGCCCATTTTAAATCAATTTTTCACATATAAGTCTAATAGGTGCCTAAAAAGGATATCTTTAAACATATTTTATATACATTTTTAAAAGACATATATGCTACGTATTAGAATTAAAATTAGGATTACAATTAGGATTCAAATTAAGATATAATACGCTCATAGTGTCATGATGTGATGGTTAGTGTCATGGTGTGATGGTTAACTCGTTGTGTTGATATTTTTTCCATCAAGATATAAAATCCATTGGGGTATAATTGTTAGAGGATTTATATTGGGATGAGATCCCCCATTTTTTACCTCAGGAATTTATAGCTCTAAGCCAAAACTATATAATCCTTCTTTAAAAAAAATATTAACATATAATAAAAAAAAGATCAATTGCAAAATTAATTAACCCACTAAATTTTTAAAAATATATATTATTAATATCATTTATTTTTAAAAATAATATATAACAACTTTAAAAAATAAAATTTATTTAATATTCAATTTTAAAAATAAAATCATTTTTTAATAAATTATATTTTTTAAACAAGTATAAAATTATAGTAAAAAAAATATTAAATAATAATAATAATAATAATAATAAATTATAATTAATAAAAATAAAATTTTACCACTACCTATTTCTCTCCCTTACATTTTAACACCTATTTTTTATGCAATGTACGTGAAGCGTCCAAAGAAGGAAGTAGGTAATGGGAATCGGGGATAAAAAGTTGTTCAAAAACAAAAGTTTGATGTGACAGCTATAAACGGCGTTACAGCAACAGGGAGGTGAGCGGATGACAAAACGGAGAAGGGAAAGACTTTTGACCAGGTCAGAGCTTAGTGTGTGATACTTAAGCCTGGCCGCTGCTGTGTAGAGGCGTGTTCAGATGGGGAAGAAATCGCCCTAATTAAACACTGAAATCCTTGACCCAAATCTGCAACCCTGGCCACGAAAATCTGTAAGCTAATTTTGTAAGGCGTCCCATTTAGTTTGACCCCACGCCCTCGACTATTTTCCCTTGCAACAGCTTCATTCGAGTGTAGGTCGAACAGTTATTTGGGGGCATTTTGGAGCGCTTAGGATTGGATGCTGTCTACACAAATTGAAGCCGCATCAAAATTTGGTGTGGAGATCAACAATTTGCAAGGGGGCTATTTGGGAACCATTATTTGGCCTTGCATATGCAGGCCGAGTCCCGTGAGATATTAGGAATAGATGCTTGTAACTAATGGTAATATTTTTGAAGACAAGAATAAAGTTGTAAGCTCAAATAAATTCAATAAATGGGTTCAATGGAAAGAAGAAAAATATAAAAGAGATGCAACAGTTGTGAAGTTAAAAGAAAATTAAGTGAAACATGTAACAAATGTACATACTATTATAATTTCAACGTTAAACTGTTTTTGTAACTACAAACCTATAGACATGGAATATGGATTAAATCAAATAAAAGTGTAAATATCAATGAGTAAATTACTAAAGATTATTGAACATATAAATAGAAGTTTTTCCTATTTAATTATCCCTAGAACACTAGGTGATCAATTGACTAATTTTTGAAATAGTCCTTAAGGTAATATGAATGTACAAGAAATCTTTAAATTGTATTTTATGTAAAAACTGGCTACCGAGATCTATAAAACCTAAAAGTTAATCATAAAAAATCAAAGAGATCAAAATGGCATACTAACAATGTTATATACAAAGAAATATAAGAGATACACAAGATAATAATTTGAACATCTCGTTTGAACATTTTATTATTATTTTTAATTTAAATCTTAAAATTTAAATTCAAAAGATTTTATTTTTTATAAATACTTATCTATTTGAATATTAAATTGTTAAATATTTAATAATAATTTTATGTCACAAAATTTGTACATAATCGATTTGTAATAAAATGTTTTTTTTTAAATGAATAAATATCTTGTATAAAAAAATTATTACGTGACATTATAAAAGCTGTAAAATAAAAATTGAAAGGTATTCATGAGATCAAAATTATTAGAACATTTAGACCTCCACAATTTAAATATTCTGACAATCTCCAAGAGCGAATTACTTCAATGTTTGAAACAGAAGACTGTGGGCTTTCTAATTCTTACGCTGATTTATTTCCTTAAAAACATACATTGTTTTGGCGTCTATTTTGCCAAAACATTATTAATAAGACGAAATAGAAATTATGAAAGAGGAAGCTTTAGCAACCTTTCAAACCATCCACACAATATCTTGTGTCGCGGTTTTACTGAATACATTTCAGTTAGTCTTCCTACAGTTTGTTCTAACTTGTCCTTTGGTACCAGTGAGAGGACTGATGTTCCCCATATTCACCATGGCTGCTGCAAAATCATTAAAGAAGGCAGTTGGATTGCCAACGTAAGTAGTAACCGAAGCATCCGAAGAACCACCACTATAAAGTGCTTGATCAGAATGAAGGAGTCCTTTATGGTTTATCAGATTTAAGTAATAATTATTGTCAAAGACAACGGGAGTGACCTGGTCTAGAGGTGCCAGATTGTCATCGCCACCATTGCTTGGACAGTTTAACCGAAGAAGGGTGGCAAATGGAGAATCGATGTTAGTGTCATTGAAGACGCGAGATCTGAAGCTGGTGCATCTTGCTCGACCAAGCGTATGGGCACCTGAAATACATGAAAGTGCTTGCTTATTAGCTCTGTCGTGAACATTTTCAACTAAATCTGAATTCAGAACTTGCGAATACCTGAAAGAGCAATCATATCCTTAGCAGAAAGGCCTTGAGCTTTAAATGCAGAGATAAGTTTAGCTAAATCTGAAGAGAAAGAAGGTAGATTGGCGTTGGCACGACTTAAGCTTGCAGTAGTTGAGTCTCTTCTTCCTAACTGTACTGTCCATGTTGGCCCTCCCGTCTAGCAATCACAAGCACAAAGATAGCCCACAAATAAGATTGGCCAAGGTCCTTAAAACAAAATTGTAAAGAACAATTTTATAAGCCCTTTATATTCTGCACTATGTGTAAAAAGCGGAAATAGTTTGTCTATTAGAGAAATTAGATTTCTACTTGAAAGTGTTTTTTCTGGATTTCACTGTGTAGTTTATTTGCATCAATATTTCGGAACACACTCCATGATCTATTATCAGGATGAAAAAAATGCTATAGGAGAAAAATGTGAAATTCTGATGATGGATCAAGGAGTGTGATCCGTAACGTTGATGCAAACAAGCTATACACAGTGAAATCCAGAAAAATGACTCATAGTTTGTCTAGTAAAGAAAAAGATAATCGTAGAGAAGGTGAGGAAGGGAAGAGTGTTTACAAGTACAACTGAATCACGAGCAGCAATGGCTACAATATCAGCACAAGATACAACCCCTTTGCAAACAGCCTCCACCTGAGTCTTGATGGTGTTTATCACATCGAACCCTCTCAGAGAATTGGCATTTAGTCGAGCAGTCTTTTCTCCAGTGAATTTCGAGGTATCATCCAACAGTATAGATCCATCACATCCCTTCAAAGAAGAAAATTCGAGTTACTTACAGATCTATTAAAAAAAACCAAAATAGAAGTGAAATTCTAACAATATGGAGATTAAATTCTTACGTTTACAAAACAATCACTAAAGTGAAGGCGGAGCAACGATGCAGCCATTCTTATCTCCTTTGCCACAGCTGCAGGAACAGCAGTCTTAACTGTAGTCAATACAACGGGACATGACACGGCATAGAATGTTTCACTGAGTTGGCCATTGGAAGCTGTAAAACATAGAATGATGACCAAAGCAAAAAGACTAGTGGTCTTCATTGTTGATTTGTAGTGTGGAGAATGTAGGAAGAGATAAGCTTCTTATAGGAACTGGGAAGTTTCATCTATGCTCAATTTTCTATACGATGAAAGTTACGGAGTGTGCGGGAAAAAATATCTTTATTTGTCGATCTTGACTTTTCTCAAAATATGGGTAATCCTGCCAAATGGGGCAGCTGGGCAATGGGCCCAAGCGACACGTAAACAAAAATTTAAATCTACGACCAAAGTATTAATCAATCTGTTAAAAAGATGATGTAATTATTATGTTTCTTTTGGATTGTTAGAATACATCATATCAAAGGAAAGTGCTCGTGACATGCCGACATGTCAAACAACATTTAAGTAAATTCTTTAATGAAATGATCGCTACAAAGTCATGTCTGTAAATAGCAACGGCAGTGCTGGTTGATGTATACTCTTTCTAGATTTTTATAAACAGGCGGTTGACAGCTACTTGAAAATGATTTATTCGGACAATTACAACCATTTTTGTAAGGCATTGTCAGTTTTAAAGTATTTTAAAACATTCTACAAAGTACATAGAATAATTCATTCTTTGTCACGGATTTTTATCAATTGGTCTCTAAAATTTACCATGCTTAACAATTTCTAGTTTAGTGTTTATGGCTTTTAGAATATTTTTTATAATTTATGCTAGCAAAGGAAAGCATAGAAAGATACATATGCTTATGGTGTGCATCCAAAAAAGATACTTCAACACCACATTTGATTTGGGAGATTCAACCATGCATCTAGCCAACTACATGTTTTATGAGTGACTGATCTTCACACTACCTTGTGGTTGAGTTATATCACCTCTAAGATTGAGATTAGATATGTATACATTCATTAAGATTATTAGAATGAAATAAATAAAGTAGAATGAATTTATACATGGGATTACATTGTAATATAATCTGTACTTCATGATTTTATATATTTGTAACCAAACAACTGGGCCCTAGCATGTTGGAATCCCATTGAGGTAGATTGTAAATTAAAAAATATATTCAATATTTAATTATTTCATTGAATTTCCACTATGTAATTATGAGTTATTTTATTTTATTTCATGGTTGGATAATCCTTAAATGGATCCTTAGTCGATGACTACACTATAAAATATATAAATAAGATAAAAGGAGAAACGCATAGAATGTTATCTATCTCTCAATTGTTATAAGTTTTTAGGTGATCCAAGATGCAAGGTATGAGCATACTTATTTTCAAGAAACCTTAAAATTTATGTCTATCTTTTTATAAGTTTAATTAAATCTTGATCATTTTTACATTGATACAATGTTGAAGTTGAAAAACAACTTCCTAGGAGTAAGAAACTTTTTTAATACCAAATAATATTCCACAAAATAGATGAGAAAAAATAAATTATTTATTTTCAATCCTAATACAACAAAAATGTACATAGATACCCTTGTATCTATTGGAAAGGATAAGATATGAAGATAGTTGGGTAGGTGAAAATCCCACATATGCATGTGGTGAGTGTTTTAGCAATTATCATATGTACATGAATCAAGAAAATTACATAAATATTCATGTCTAAACCTAACTAAATAGTATGGATAGGACATAAAAGTAAACCAGTCTAGTAAATGACACATTCAATATAATACCCCCTTAATTTTAAATTTTACAATCAAGAAGTCAAAAATAACCATTTTTTAACATGGTATTTTTTTCAAATTTTCGAAAGGAAATATATATATCACTAATAAATTCCATGTATTTTTTCAATAAATTTCTAAAAAATATCAATTTTGACCTCTTAGGAAAAAGCCATGCCAATTTGAAAAACACCTTATAGAGGTTCAAAGAGAACCCCTATGGAGCAATTGTGGTGGTGAAAATGGTTAAGAATTTTTCAAGTTAATAGATCCACTAGGGAAAAGTCTAGAGTGTTTCTTGGGCTGAAATCCATTGGAGAAGTAGCCTATAAAGTGCATTGAATGCTAAGTTGGAAGTGTTGAGTACTTACAAAAGAATTAAGTGCTATAACATACTTAATAACTTAGGTGATTTATTAGGAAATAATAAATTTCTATGTCCCAAAATTTTAAAAATTTAAACTTGAAAAAAATCTATGAATCTAAATGGGTAGGTAAAGATGTCCCTTGTATAAATAAAAATTGATCTCTTTTTAATAAACTAATTCAGAACCAAATAATGGCCTCCTAAATACATTAGGATGTAAGGAATTCTTTTGAAGTTTGTATGAATTTTCAAGTTTCAAAATGAAGTAGCCAAAATGTGGCTGTGTATCTGTTAGAAAACAATGCATAATATCCACAATCTAAATCCATTTCCTACATAACCGCATGAGAGAAAAGCATGCATGCAAGTAACCATAATGCATAGATCAAATAGACATGACACAAGATAACACAAGATATACCCTAGGAAAGCCCTCAAGAGGGAAAAACACCTAGCCTCCAAAAGCATCCTTACTCTATCTATTATTTAGCAATAAAACATTACAAGAGTTACAATGAATACCTCTGAAGCATCAAGTCTCTCCAATGCATGCTCCATGTTTCCAAGCGTGAATCCACACATCCCATTTCATGCTTCACATATGCACTCCTAAAAAAGACTCAATAATGACAATCCAGTCACCCAGCCAACCTTAACCACTAATCATGTGCTTGATTTTATAGACTCAAGCTCACACAAATACAACCAAGAGGTAAGATAAAACCATGTACTATAAAACCATGTGAATACAATACCACTAACCCCTCATTTAATATTGGGTACTAATTTTTCACTTTATTAAATATTTCTTTAATATTAAATTATTATCTCATGTCTCATACACATTAAATAATAAACTAGTGTTACAATACAACATAAAGTGGTACCCAAATAATTACCTAGTGTGATTAACCACACCTCCTAGGCACATCACAGCTAAATAATTATTTAATTACAATATTATAATATAACATTTTATGCAATTGTTTACAACACCATATCCTAACATTCTCCCAATTGTTGTATATTGCATAAGGGATTGATCAATGAAATACATCATCAAAGCCATACATGAAACCAAATGAATCTCCAACATTCTCTTGTTCTCCATCTAGATACTAGAAATAAAACCAAAGTGACCACCATCTCAAACAAGAACTATTCTCATCCTCCAATGTGCCACTTATGGAAGAAAAGGAACATACTAAGGTGAAGATCCACCAATCCAAAAAACACAAGCATTAAATCCAAGTGATAATAAAGGCTCCAACCAAGTTGTTTTCATAGGTGAAAAACCCACATGATGAAAAATAGAATCCATAACACATGCTACTACATCCAACCATCCATACCTCCAAGGTATCAACAACATTAGTTTACTCATGCCAACAACATATGCAACCCATAAGCTACAATCACAAGCTACCTATATCAAACATGTCAATGAACAACATACATATCTAGGAACTCCCACTATATGAGTAATGTCAAACCATATCAATTTTACCAATAAACACTATCTCAAGGTGTGATAAATAATCAAAAATGAAGTACCAAGAACAATCACAATGATCTACACATGCAACACCAACAACTAGATACTCTCTCACAACATGTGCTATGATTCATATGAATATGAACATCTAGGAAGGAACCAAATAATGAAGAGAGAAAACCTATAAACCATAACATGTCCTTCTACCAACACCTCAAAGTGAAACACTGTGTCAAGTATGATCTCCTAACAACCCCAAATGCGAAGCCTCAACAACACCCAAAATAGCGTTCAATCTCTTAGATCAAAAACAACGTATGAATCATGTGTATAATTCTAACATGGATGTAAGCCTCTCTAACCAAGAAGATATAAAATTAAAAATATCCATTCTCAATTTAATAGGAAATCAACCCAATTACCATTTCCTAAACTCCTCTTCAATGAATGATAACATAAAATTATATTCATAAGAAGATAACCATGTCAAACACCCTCAAAATGAATCCTCCAAAACTAACTATCCATAGCTCAAGATCCATATCTATGAAATATAAATCAATATAAACTTATGCTACATAATCCTCAAATGAGTCTCGTAAAATCAATCACCATGACTCAACTCATTCCCATGAGAAATCAAAGCACAAAATATAAACACGTCAAAAATAGGATTAGCATACCTATTGGATGATAAAATGTCGAGTAGACCAAGAGTGGGGAATGAGAATGCTCCTCAAGGACAACCAAACCATCATGACTTACTCCAAGAATAATTTCCTCTATAGGTCCATCATGAACTCATGTCCATATCCAGGTGAATTCTCTTGAGTCTCCATGTTGAAACTTCCATTTAGAGTAACCATCTCAATAAAATTTCTCTAATCCCAAGAGAACTCTAGCCTCACCCAAGGTCTACAAGTATCTATGAGCACCTCCAACTGATCAATCCATCCTAAGCTCCAAATGCAACACCACACTAACATGAAGATCCCAAGAAAATGATCAATGTACTCAATACCAAGAGAACCAATAAGATCAATGTCAAATCCCCAAACACAAAATCAAGAACCTATCATGACATCATGATCTAACCATCTCATCCTAGGATATCACATGTAACAATGCATAAATATCTTGGTCTCAAGATAACAAATACCATACCAAAACTCTAAACTAGTATCAAGAGTAAACCATGAAACAATACCAATCACACTCTAAACCAAGAATCAACATCTCCAATCATATGAAGATAATCACCAACGATGAATCATGTCACTACCAACAAATCCCACTGAACCATGATACTAAGCTACACATGGCATTGTGACAACCATCTCCTCCATGAAGATCATCCAAGTCCAAACATTCAATTGAAATTCCAAACATACCAAGTAGAAACAAGATCTCCAAGCCAAGAAGATACAACTGCCCTCAAAAAATTAAGAACCAATCCTACACCGCCAAATCATCACTATCAAAAGATCCCACGGAAATGTTTAGCCAATGAAATATAACCAAGATATCATGAAATTGTGACAAAACTATATGTTACAAGTCCCATCAACTGACTAATCAGGTACTCTAACCATCCATCCTATCATCCTAATGAAACATACCAATGCATAAATGACCACAAACAAGGCCAACTATCAAAGTTAGCATCAACATTGAAACACTCTCATTGATATAAATAGTCTACAATCGAGCCATGCCACTGTAAGAAAATGGGTAGCTAATCCACAACTTGCATAAGTCATAGATCCAAACAATGAAGCATGCAAAATAATCATCACATTAGTAACAAGAAAACTGAGATATTCAGGAAGATAATCTTGTAGATAACAAGACTCAAACACCAAATCAACCACATATTTGATTTTCCAAACATGTCCACAAATGAATAATCATAGTCAAGGAACTAATCAAGCATCAAGGAGATAAGAGTGTTGGTGTAATTAAAAGTGTTGTACCTTGTCCTAGGTCATAATTACACCTTAGTTAAGTTTACTTAGGGACCACATAGGAGATAGTTGGAGAATTTCCACTTTTGGTGGACTTATCATGTTATTACTTTATCACATTCACCTTTCGTGGACACATCATGTGATTACATCTTCACCTTTTGTGGGTGATCCACCATTTGTGGTGATCATCACATTATCACTTTTCCACATTAGGTGGAGTGATAGCTTTTCATAGTTGTCTCATGTCATAAGATTACAACACTTGTCATAATATTATGCCCTTCTATGTTCTCACCTTGGCTATATAACCAAGGGGTCTCTCTCATTGTATACAACAATCATATCGTTGACATTGAATACAGTCTATTCTTGTCATATTCTATTCTCTCTCTTTTTTTCTTTCCATTTTTCCTTTAGGTCTTGGCATCCATAGCCAATTCTAACAAAGAGAAATCTCTTAACACCAAACCAAATCGCCACAAAACAACCACATACATGATCATTTTGTGACAATGCTCAAATGTATCTACATATCCATGACACCATAATCATATCCAATGTTGTACCTGCACTCAACTATCACCCACATAAGACTTCAAGTCTCTACTCATGTCAACCCATGTCCTCAAAAATGAAGACAATATGTGTACTTGTCACCATCAAAGTCCAACGCTAAAAAACACATGTAAACCTACTATGAAGCACCAAACTTTCTCCCTTTCTCTCCCTCCCTCTCTCTCTAGTTGATCCCAATAATTGCATCATATCCATGCACTACTTCCATTCCAAAATGAAGGAAATCAAAGTTTGAATTCACATTGTGCATTTGTAAGAAGAGAAACTAATAGCTTATGATGTTACATGTATCATTTTATCGATGATAAACACTATATTTTCTCATATGTATTACAAAAATAGGATTGTGCTTGGGAAGAACTAAGAATGCTCAATCTATAGATGGGATCCTGACTAGGAAAAGAAGTCACATATCTAATATTACTATGTGCTACCTTCAAATTAACAATTGGAGGATCATATATACATCGTTTAGGGTGATAGTGGTCTCTCTCATTGATAGCACAAAAATAAATGCATCCACAACCCATCTTTCCATAATAACCATGAGTATCATATCAATATATCACATATCTAGCATGTGATACACCTAGTACATGATACTTGATAAAATAAAATAGCATTAACCTATTATAGAGTAACATATTTTTCTTGTAAGAGCAAGATCATGGTAATTCATACTCTTTCCCTCATCATTGATAGTTCTTTAAAAAATATAAAAAATAAATCTACATCGAATATCTATTTTTGTTAGAGTAATAATGCATTAGCTAATAATTAATTAATCTTTAATTGATTATTAGTCTAATTCATTTCATGCACTTAAGCTAAAATTAGGAGTGTTTTTTTTTGTTAACTAAAGTGATCTATTATTAAATCATTACGTCTCATTATATAAGATGATGACATTTATCATGATCTAATCCCTTTATCATTTAGTGTTGCTCCTATAAAGCACTCACCCTCATTGTATTATCTCTTGAAGATATCCTTGAAGACTCTTGCGGTCCATTCTCTAAGTTTTTCTAGTTGATGATATAGTAGATTATTGTTTGCAGCTCGCTTACATGGAAGGTGTTTTTGTTTGTTGTTTGATCCTATGTCTCATGTTCTTCTAAATTCTAACATGCTATTAGAGTGTGGATTTAGTGAACCCCTTATTTATTTTTGAGGGTTTTCTTGAACTAGGGTTACAAGCTTCAAATCTGGAATCTCCATTGATTTTTAGCAAATTTTGGAGTTGACTGATTTTTGGTGCATTTTGGCATGAATAGGACCTCACCATTGTGATTAGGAGGTTGATTCAATGAATTTTGACTATAAATCTATCTATATTCCCCAGTGGAAGCCTCTGAGGTAAAAAAAATTGGTACCTGAATTGTACAACCCTTGTATAGTTGTACGACCCTATACGGTCATAGTACGATGATTCAAAAAAAGTTTCAATTCTTAAAATTATTTTTTTTTTAAGTTTTTTTAAAAATCAAATGATTTTTTTTCTCCAGCCATTCGTTATGCATAGGGTTTTGCGCATAGGGTACTACCCTAGTGGTAGACTCATACCTCTATGGGGCTCCCACTTGCTATTACCCAACCCTTACTTTGTCAATGGTGAGCTTTTCTATCGCTCGTGTGGGGTCAAATTTTTTGACAGGAGTTCAAGTCATTTTTTCGATGCTACAAACCTTTTCGCAACGACTTTAATTTTTTCAACAAAGGAGAATCTTTTTCTGAGGGAAGGAATCTTTCAACATATTTCAGCTACAAGAATTTTCTTACAAGAAATCATTTTTTTCTCAGCCAGAGGAATATTCTTCGAAATATTTTGTTTACATCAATAGTACAGTCATAGGGTAGGGCCCCTTTCAAACCCCCTTTGGCCCTAATAGAGTAATTTTTTTTTCTTTTGGCTATAATTTGGGCATACATTATTGAAATTTTGTGAACGATATATCATTGAAAAGACGATTCCGTGAAATTTTCATTATTATGGGTCCCATCACCATTTTTTACTGCTAATACATTTTATTGTCTGTCAAAGTTAGATGTGAAATAAAAGCTCTAATAAAAATTATATATATAATAATAGATATCTCGATATAGTATATACATTATTCTAAATTATAATGGAAAGGTTTTACAAATAGTTAGTGATTCTTTTGACTAGGATTATAGCATTACAAAAATGCGCACAATAACTACTTTTAGGAAGTATTAGTAGAATTCTATTTAACTTGCATATTCTTGGTGTAAACATTTTTTGTTGTTGATTGTATTAGATTTAAGATTAAAGAGATGCATCTAGAATTTTGATGCTTTAATAAAATATAATACTATGTAGTGTAAAAAAGGATAGTGTAATGAATACCATTTCTTCTTATTGAACTATGCAAAGGGATCTAGAAAGGATTTGAAATACTATTTATAAACATACCAACACCTTCTATAAATCTACAATAACTACTCCTATCACATTAATAAAATTACCTCGTCTCCCCTTCATATATAAGTGATATACCAAGTCATATTTTTGTTGTTTAAACAACTCCAATATCCAAGCACTTGATAAGGTTCTTCTTTAAACTAATGGCATATCAAATACATTTGTAGAGTAGTAATACACACCATTAATTTAATTTATATTTCTTAAAATTATATTGTCCATATTTTTGTGTGTGTATAATTAAAATACCTACCCCTTTTTAGTAGGTATTCTATAGACCTATTTTTGAAGTTACAAATTTTATATATCTTTATTATTTATACTTTGTGAACTTAGGGCATTGTCCAACCTTATATTTAACTCATAACTAGTTTTGATTATCTTCACATACATTAATATTTTACCACATAAAACTTAGATGAGTTATTAAAAATATGTCATCCTACATAAAGATTTGATATGAAATAACTAGTACATCTCAACTCCTAGCTACACCAACTCTAATAGTATCTTTAATAAGAAGTATTACAATTATTTTAATCCACATTAGTTTGAACTATATTGGAAAGGTTCTAGAGATACCTACCCCTTTTTAGTAGGTATTCTATAGACCTATTTTTGAAGTTACAAATTTTATATATCTTTATTATTTATACTTTGTGAACTTAGGGCATTGTCCAACCTTATATTTAACTCATAACTAGTTTTGATTATCTTCACATACATTAATATTTTACCACATAAAACTTAGATGAGTTATTAAAAATATGTCATCCTACATAAAGATTTGATATGAAATAACTAGTACATCTCAACTCCTAGCTACACCAACTCTAATAGTATCTTTAATAAGAAGTATTACAATTATTTTAATCCACATTAGTTTGAACTATATTGGAAAGGTTCTAGAGATACATGACAATTTTTTGGGGTATGATCATGATGTTACAAAATTTGTTAAATAATTAAATTTGAAAAAATTGAGTAGGACTATATAGAATTTGCATGACTTTTAGTGTGACCATTATTTCCTTCATTAATCATATTAGATTAGGGATTAGGGAGAAACTCTTAGGATTATGATGCTCTAACACAATAAAAGATTATGTGGTGTAGAAAAATATAATTTCATGAACCCAGCAAGATCAAAATAGTGGATGAAATTTTTTCCCATTATGTAAATGGGTTGATGCAAGAAGTTGGGTACACAAAAAACTCAAAAAGTGGAAATGTTTTTGCTGTTTTTCAAAAAATTTCACACTTGAACTGAAAATTTGAGGCACTTCCACAATGAATCTTAAAAAAAGTCAGTAATATGAAATTTTGAATTTTGAATCTAGTTTCCAAATATGTAAATTATTAAAATACCCAGTTTATAGAAATTAAATTTTGATAAAGATCTATAAAAACCACTTTTTAAAAGTCCCTGTTTTTTAACCATACCAAGCAGGTGTACGGACAACACTTTTTGACCCAAATAAAATTATTTTGCTAATTCCTTTCAGGAAAAGAGAGCTAACAACATGAAGTTTGGGCTGGATTTTT
Organism: Sequoia sempervirens; assembly: GCA_007258455.2. Taxonomy (NCBI): domain Eukaryota; kingdom Viridiplantae; phylum Streptophyta; class Pinopsida; order Cupressales; family Cupressaceae; genus Sequoia; species Sequoia sempervirens. Next base: position 26,493 of record VDFB02122464.1, on the reverse strand, counting down.
TTTTGTAATTTTTGGTTGAATATTTTTTTTTAATTAATTTTTTATTGGCCTTAATTGATGTTTTTTCAAATCAACATGTACGGACAACATAATTGGACCTAAACAAAACATTTTTTGACTCTCTTTTTTTCATTGTGTAGAGAATTGTCTGAAGTTTGGGACCATATAATTTTTTTTACAAGAAACTCAACCAATACAAAGTTATTAAAAAACCAAAAAAACTTGATCTTTCAAATTTAAGGCCTAGTTTGCTTAGAAATTAATTAAAAAATAACAAACGTAATCCAATTTTAACAAAAATTATATATCTAGAAAGTAGACATTGTGTTCTCTAATGGGTTTTAATTGTATAGACTAATTTAGAAAAAAAGTTTATCATCTATGTTGTCAAAGTTGGACATTCTTTTTCAGTTTGCCTTAGTTTTTAAGTTGCAGGTCAAAAGCTAAGGCTTGGATTGCCAAGCCTTTCCCAAGCCTAAAATTGGGGCTAGATTTGGTGTGGGAGATCAACTTTTAAATAACGCATACGTGTTATAGAAACGCGTACGCGTTATTTAAATAAAACGCGTACGCGTTTCATAACGCATACGCGTTATGTTTTGCCCGTTGGCAAATCGCAACGCGTACGCGTTTTAAAAAAATAACGCATACGCATTTCTATGATAGCCATTTTTCCTAATTTGAAAAATACTGTTAAAACATGATTTTCCTGCAACATTCTTTTTCTGCAGTACGGACCGAAAGTGTCATTTTCTGCATTTTTTATTGCAAACTTGTCTTGTGCAGGGCATATTCTATTCAAATTGTTGGAAGAGTAAAAGTGCAAGTTAAATTTTCTGAAGTGGAATCAAGTGCAAGAACTTTTTACAAGAAGATTTGGAAAAAGTGAATTTTTGGATGTACTCATGATGATTTTGTACTTCAGAGTTTATAGAAAAATAATCTTCATAGTACATAGTTTTATTTGAATATTTGAAGGAGGTGGCAATTTTAAAATAGGTTTCTTGAATTATTGTTTTTGTCATCAAAGAGGGTTTGGTAACCATGGGTGATAAGAAAAGACAAAGAAAAAGATGTAGGAAGGTAATGACACCCGAAGAAATTTAAGGAAATAAAGATAAAGAGGCAAAAAGACAAAGGGAAAGGAGACAAAGGATTCATCAAATGAAAGATTTGGAAACATCTAGTTCCAAGAATGTCGAAGAGGAAGCCATGAATGATGAAATCAATGTAGATGATGCAAATGTGGAGATGGTGAATATGGAAGAAAATGCAACTATGGAGACAAACCCAAATGTGCCTTCAACTTCAACTTTGAATGATATGCAAATAACTTCGGGTGTGTCTTCAAATCCACCTCCCAATGATATGGAAAATGTACCTATTCAAACAATCTATCCAGGTATGTCTTCAAACCCAAGTTTTTATAATATTGATATTGCTTGTTTAGAAGAAGCTGGATACACAATTGATGAGATTAATAATACTAGGGTTGAAACAATACAGAAACAAGAAAATGATGAAATTATATCTTATAAGAATGTAAATGAGAATGAAATCCCTAATATTGATGAAAATGAGAATGAAATCCCTTTTACATTTGAAAATGAAAATGAAACCCCTTGTGTGAATGAAAATGAAACTCCATCTATGGATGAAGGTGAAAATGTTTTTTTAACAATTGAAACAAATGTGTTAAATAACCTTCGTGGTAAAGTTTCTTCAAGACAAATTAGAAATTATGGAAATAAAATATATAAAATGTTTTTTTATAGAAAGAAATTAGGATTCCAATGTCAACTCATGGTGCAATTGATGAGAATGTTTAAAATGAGAAAAGTGATGAAAAAATTAGGTGTTTTTGTAAAACCAAAAAAGAAAGATGATTCAGTAGAACAAGTCATATCTAGTGTTGCTAATGCTATTGATGTTATTGGTAAGAAAAGTCGATCAAAAGATAAGAATGCGGCTCGCCGTGCAATAACAACTGCTCTAGTTGATAAAACAGCTTCAAATAAAAGAATGTTAAGTAAGATTAGTAAATGTATAAACTTAAATCCTAGAACTTTGATAAGAGCTGCTAAAAGAAGAGAAAGTATTGAAAAAGATCCTATTAATCAATGTTGAGTTTTAGTGGTAGACTCCCAAGATCAGACATGAAATTAACTAATGAAATTAAATCTTTAATCGAAAAATTTTGGTATGATAATACAAGAGTATCACCTAACATTAGAGATGTCTTAAAATTAAGGGTGGGTTCCAAAATTCGTGAACCTCATCCAAAGCATCTCTTAGATATGACTCAAACTAAATTATATAAAAAAAAATTAGATGCTTCAATCTTACCATTGAATATTAGCATAAGTCAAAGATCATTTGAAAAGTGTAAACCTTAGTATGTTAGAATTAATAAGCAACGAATCTCTTGTTGTTGTAAGACTCGTGTACAATTTCATTATTATTATGATATATTTCAATATATACGATGCACTTTGCATGCTAACCAAATTATGCAGGAAATTTGTGGTATTACTATGCCACCTGAAAGAATCAAAGATTTTATAGTAGGTTTGTTTTGTAATCCCTCTTTAAATGGAAACTCATTTTTTTTAAAAGGATGCATTTCTGGAGAATGCGATAGATGTGGTAACTTTTCATTATTAGGAGAATGTATGCATGAAAGTAGTTTAGATGAATTTGGAAAACAAGTAGTGGATGTAAAAAATTAAAAAATATTGAGTATTCTTTAAAAGATGGTAAAGTTGGAAGACGTGTTGAGCTAATTGTGGAAAAAGTTAGTGTGCATGCTTTTATTACTAAATTTAAAGATAAGTTTGTACCTAAATATGTTCAACACTCTCAGAATGCTCATTGGCTTGATAATCAATTTTGTTTATGTAAAAACACATTTCCAATTGGAACTATATTGTCAATTGTTGATTTTGCTGAAAATTATACTCTTGCTCCACAAGAAGAAATTCAATCACAATATTATAATTCAGTGCAAGAAGCTATATTTGTTTACATTGTTTATAGACATGCTAAAGATAGTACAGAAGATAATAGAAATTTTTTGAAAGAGTACCATTTTTATGTAAGTGATAATCGATTACATTCATCTAAGTTTGTACAATATTATTTTGATATATTTAATAAAAATTTAAAAGAGAGAGGAATTCAAATGCTAGAACATCTCATATGGTTAGATAATTGCACGGGTCAATTCAAAAATGCTAGAATGTTTTATTTGCTATGTAGAGTTCATAAGGAAAATAATATCCAACACATTTGGAGTTTTTTTGAAGCTGGTCATGGTAAGGGAGAACACGATGGAGTAGGTGCATGTGTAAAAAGAGCTCTTGCTAGAGAGCAACTAAAATTTGAGGATGCTGCAAAATTTAGAAATGCACATGCAATTGTAGATTGGTGCAATACCAAATTATCTACAAGAACAAGTGAGAAATCAATAATTCGACGCTTCTTTTGGTTAGTTGAAGAAAATGATATTTTTTCTCGACAGGATTGTGAAACAATTAATGGAAGTGTAAAATGGCATTCATTTAAGAGTTCAAATGCAAACACATGGACAATATGGACAAGGGAGTTGGCATGCTATTGTCAATTTTGTATTGTAGGTGATTGGCAGGCATGTGAAAATATGGAATGGGTCGAACAATGGCAACAAAGAGCTTTAACGCCTACATCGACACATGTTCAACATGAAATGACAATTGAAGATAATCAAGTGTTCGCATCAGATGATTATGATCGTGTTTCAGATCTTGTACAAGAAGGTACATTATTTATTGAGTTGAATTTTGTATGTATGCATGTTTATATGAGTTAAATATAAGTCACTTTTTATTGAATTTTGTATTTATTTTTGTAGGACATGTGTATGTTGTTGTTGCACCTCAAGGGAATGAAGAGCAGACAGAGTACTGGTTGGCTAGATGTGTTGAGAGAAAACATAAGTTGGTACATACTAGAGTGGATGATGACAACTTTGAGTATCCAACTGGTTCAGTGGTTGTTGTTGGCACCTGGCTTCAAAAATATTTGATGAGAAAGAATGGCTTGCCTGCATTTGAAGATTATGAAAGACACAAGAAGATTATGCATTATTCACATTTGATTTTGGCAACCAATATAAAACTAGTTAGATATCAAGGGAGGCCTGCTAATAAAGTTTTATGGACAATTTCAATGGATGATCACGAGACAATCATAGATGCATTAAAAAAAAGAGAGGATGCAGATGGTACAATAGAGTAAATAAATATTGGTAAGCATATCTAGTCGTATATATATTTAATTGATATATATATATATATATGTCTTTAATCATTTCCTAATTAAAGTTTTATATCATTTTTTGTTTCAGGTCTCCCAAAATTAGATGCTTTACAAAAAAGAGAGGAGATGCACATATATTACAATGGAATTTCAATCTAGAGACAGGTAACTATATATAGTTCTAGATACATTTAATTGATACTTTATAATTGATTTCATATCCCCTTAAGCCATTCTCTTAAAACCCCTTAAGTCATCCTCTTATGTACCATTAATCCATCCTTTTGCAGCCCCTTAAGTCATTCTATCAACTACCATTAATCCATCCTCTTAGGACCCCGTAATCCATACCCTCATATATCTACCCTTAATTTGTCCACTTGCATCCACTTAAGTCACTCTCTCAACACCCCTTAATTCATCCTCTTAGGACCCCTCAATCAATATCCTCATATATCTACCCTTAATCCATCCACTTGCATCCCCTTAAGTCACTCTCTCAACACCCCTTGGGGTTTAAATTCATTCTCTCAACTCCCCTTAATCCACCCTCTTACATCCCTTCAACTCATTCTATCAACTCCCCTTAATCCACCCTCTTACATCCCTTCAACTCATTCTCTCAACTCCCCTTAATCCACACTCTTACATCCTTCAATTCATTCTCTCAACTCCTTAATCCACCCTCTTGCATCATTTTAACTCATATTCTCTCAACTCCCCTTTTAATCCACCCTCTTACATCACTTTAACTCATTTTTAGGGTTTAGGGTTTAGGGCTTCTAGCTTCAACTCATTCTATCAACTCCCCTTAATCCACCCTCTTGCATCCCCTTAATCCACCCTCTTACATCACTTTAACTCATTTTAGGGTTTAGGATTTAGGTTTTAGGGTTTAGGGTTTAACTCATTCTATCAACCCCCTTAATCCACCCTTGCATCACTTTAACTTATTATCTCAACTCTTTAATCCACCCTCTCTACATCACTTTTAACTCATTTTAGGGTTTTAGGGTTTAGGGTTTACTAGCTTAACTCATTCTATCAACTCCTTAATCCACCCTCTTGCATCCCCTTAATCCACCCTCTTACATCACTTTAACTAATTTTAGGGTTTAGGGTTTATGGTTTAACTCATTCTATCAACTCCCCTTAATCCACCCTCTTGCATCACTTTAACTTATTCTCTCAACTCCCCTTAATCCACCCTCTTACATCACTTTAACTCATTTTAGGGTTTAGGGTTTAGGGTTTACGGTTTAACTCATTCTATCAACTCCCCTTAATCCACCCTCTTACATCCCTTCAACTCATTCTCTCAACTTCCCTTAATCCACCCTCTTGCATCCCCTTAATCCACCCTCTTACATCACTTTAACTCATTTTAGGGGTTAGGGTTTAGGGTTTAGGGTTTAACTCATTCTATGAACTCCCCTTAATCCACCCTCTTGCATCACTTTAACTTATTCTCTCAACTCCCCTTAATCCACCCTCTTACATCACTTTAACTCATTTTAGGGTTTAGGGTTTAGGGTTTAGGGTTTAACTCATTCTATCAACTCCCCTTAATCCACCCTCTTGCATCCCCTTAATCCACCCTCTTACATCACTTTAACTCATTTTAGGGTTTAGGGTTTAGGGTTTAGGGTTTAACTCATTCTATCAACCCCCCTTAATCAACCCTCTTGCATCACTTTAACTTTATTCTCTCAACTCCCTTTAATCCACCCTCTTACATCACTTTTAACTCATTTTTAGGTTTGTGTTTTAGGCTTAGGGTTTAACCTTTATTCATCAACTCCTTAATCCACCATCTTGCATCCCCTAATCCACCCTCTTGCATCACTCTTTAACTCATCTTTATCAACTCCCTTATCCACCCTCTTGCATCACTTTAACTCATTCTCTCTCAACTTCTCCTTAATCCACCCTCTTACATCACTTTAACTCATTTTATCAACTCCCCTTAATCCACTCTCTTACGTCGCTTTAACTCATTTTATGAACTCCCCTTAATCCACCCTTTTGCATCCCTTCAACTCATTCTATCAGCCCCCCTTAATCTACCCTCTTGCATCCCCTTAATCCACTCTCTTACATCCTTTCAACTCATTCTCTCAACTCCCCCTTAATCCATTCCTTTCAACTCTCTAATCCACCCTCTTACATCACTTTAACTCATTTTGTATCAACTCCCCTTAATCCACCCTCTGCATCCCCTTTTTAACTACCCTCTTACATAGCTTTAACTCATTTTATGAACTCCCCTTAATCCACCTCTTGCATCCCTTCAACTCATTCTATCGCCTCCCCTTAATCTACTCCTCTTGCATCCCCTTAATCCACCTCTACATCCTTTCAACTCATTTTCTCAACTCCCCCTTAATCCACCCTCTTACGTCACTTTAACTCATTTTATCAACTCCCCTTAATCCAACCTCTTAGGTCCCCTTAATCCATCCTATGGCTAACATCATTTGAATTTGTATGGAATTTACTATATGCAATTCTTTTCTTGCATGAATTTTTTACTTAAATGACTCGTAAAAATTGTAGTTACTTACATTAATTATTTTTGCAAGTTCTCATCAAGTCGGTCTACAATGTGATTGTTGAACTGAAAAACTATTTTATCTGGAGACTATGTAAATATCAATTTTTGGTATTCACCTAAAAGTTGATAAGCTTTAATTGTATCTACATGCACATATATGTTTCATCATGTTATATAGTTGTACATTAAACTTCTTGATGTACATTATATATGTTTGTTCGATGTCACTTTTTAAATATCTTATTCAAATTCTATAGATTATACATATTTCATGTGTCTTCTATTTACCACATTTTATATAATTATTCAATTGTATAGATTATACATTAAATATACATACAAGGAGATGGTTTTTTGTTTATTGATTCAGATATTTGCTATGTAATTGGAAAATAGTTAGAATTACTTGCCCTTAATTTATTATGAATATGATTTAAGAAACTATTTAAGGAATGTTTTAATTTGTCACCTAGCCATCTGATAAGTTATATATATATGAAATTTGATTCTAGATAAGAATTATTATATAGTGCATGTATTACTTGAAAATTTGATAAAATATAAATATATAGATATGTATATAAATGCATATAATTATGAAAATGAACATAACATGATCTCATAATTGACTGCATATATAATCATCATATTAAAGTCAACTGATATAAATAAACACACATATATGATAATAACATGTTCAAAATAAAACTAGAGATCTACATAGTCCATAAAATTTATATGTCAAGTCCAACACATATATTGAAATGAAACTAGAGGTTTGTAGTCCATAAAATATAAAACTATCTAACTCTCAGGCTGATCGGTCAAATCAAGTCTCCTCTTTGTTCCACGTTGACTAGATGTACCTGCATCATGCTGTAAAAGAGTTCAAGAAACTCGAAATTAGATTTAAATTTATTTAGAAATTTTGATATAATTAAACATATTTAAAATTGAAAATATAAACTTTTAGATTAAAAAAACTAATTAAATATTGACTAAATATATTAAAAATGATTTCTAGTATGCATAAATTACCATATGGTCATGTGAATCAACTGGCACATTTTCTTCAACAGGTAACATAACTGTCTGTTGAGAAGATGCAAATGCCTGATCCACTATATCCTACATATTCATATAAAGCAAACAATATGTGAAAACCTTGAATATATATATATATATATAAAATGTTTGTAAAAATTGTATAGGAGATTTAAAGTAAAGTTTACAACCTCGAATGATATGACCTCATGATCACGCACCTGAGATTGCCCATGAATAGATGTCAATGATGTCTCAGGTGCGCGGCCCGCCATGGTTATCTCATCAAATCCCTACATATAGATGTACAACAGTTCATATAGATCATTCACACATGTGTATGTAAATGTAAAAATTAAATTAGATCTATGATGTGTATTTAATTTAAACTTAACAAACTTTTGAAAGCACGCACCTGAGCTGATGATGTCTCAGGAGCGCTCACCACTGTAACTTGTGGCTCGTCAATACTAGGAATAGTATGACTTCCCTGCATCTAGATATAATATATCAATTCACACATGTGTACAAATTCAAATTAAATTATATATATATATATATGGACACATAAATTATTTAATATATTTTGGTTCAAGTACCTGTCGAAAAGGTGAGCCCAAATCTACAGCACTCGACATATACACACGATGATGATATTGAGTTTTGGGCATCACGTCATCATGCGTCTATACACCAAACACAAAATTATTGAATTAATATTATATTATATATATAGTTTTATGTTATTATTTACATGAATTTTTTACATTTCAAACTTGAATTAAATTTAAGTTCAAAAGATGAACATACCTATGTGGGACGATCCTCAGAATATAGTAAATTTAGGTATGATCCCACCCTAAATGCATGTGCCTCACCTAAAGTGGATGTCTCAGTATCCCTATAGCCCGAGCCTCCATGCTCTGTATTGGCCACTTCAGTGGCCGCGTGTGTAGTCTGCTGAGTGAGATGTCCTGAAAGTGAACTCAATACTCCTAGTGTAGATAACATGGTTTGTTGCTGAAATGTAGCGGGAATACTAGGAGAAGGAGGAGGAAAAGAGGCGCAACTGGAGCATGTTGCTGAGGATCGACACGTGCTCCTAGTCTATGTTGGGGCATGCCACGCCCAGCTCCCTGAAATGACCTCATATCAAAATAGTTGGGTTTTTTACCCAACTCAAACTCAGCCCATAACTTTCTCAAAAAATATAAGGGCACCTCACTGTTGCCATGTGGTGGAGTATCAAACACCATCCACCATCTCTCCCAAAAATTTGCAGCTATCTGCGGGTGCCTACACCATAAAATTGAAATTCTTTTTTTTGTGGGTGGTATTGGTTCGTTTGTTTGGGGGTTCACAAAATATTGGCACATAGCTTGTTTAGTGATTTTTAGGTCATTGATTTCTTTATATGACAGCCCATCTGCATAGAATTGTCTCCTCTCTTCTCTCCATTGATGGAACCTATCTAGGTCCGCATCGATAGATCGAACAGAATCGACAATAGTTTGCATTGTAGATGCAAACCGTGCGAGATGTGGAGGGATTCTAGTCTCATTTTTTATGAGATCTATGTTCCCTTGAATCACAACTAAGTTGGCTCGAATATTGTCTCTTAGTTGATTTTGGTCAAATGGAGGAGGGGGTGGGGGTTCAGGTGGTGGAGAATGCGGAGGTGAGTGAGGCATATCCTCATGTGGTGGGGTGGCGTGTGCACCAGGATCTATAGGAATTTCTGGATTAGGCATGAAATCCTCTAAAGTGAAAAGTGGATCCATGGACGAGAAATGATATGGCAACTGCATGTTAAACAATTAAAAAATATATATCAACAAACTAATTAAATAATGCACACAATTTCAAAGTTATTTAAAAATCACATTGAACATGCACAAATTCAAAATATATTTCATTTATAACATTAAAATTCAATTTATAACATTAAAAAATCATAGCATTAAAAATTCATATTATAAATGAGAGTTGAATAGAAACCGATAGTCACTTAAGAACTATAAATGAGAGTTGAATAAAAATAGAAGGTTAGTAGAACAAGTGATGAAAAATATTGAAAATCATTGAAGACAATTCATAAATCAATCATGAGAAATTCCATATAGGGATAGTAATTAAGATACATTGAATTATTATCCAAGTGACTCCTACAATACCTATTTTTTATAAGTTTTAAGTGTCTCTCTTGGAACCTATGGTTTGTAATTCGTGTACAAATTAGAGTTAGGGTTGGGGTTAGGGTTAGGGATAAGTTTAGGGTTAGGCTTAAGATTGGAGTTAGGGTTAGGGTTATAGATAATTAGGGTTAGGGTTAGGGTTAGGGATAAGGTGAGGGTTAGGCTTAATATTGGGGTTAAGGTTAGGGTTAGAGTTAGAATTAGGGTTAGGTTTGGGTTAAAATTAGAGTTATTTTTTGGGCATAGGTTTAGGGTTATGGTTAGGAAAAGGGTAAAAATTAGAGTTACGATTGGGGTTAAGGTTAAAACATGAGTTAGGGTTGAGGATAGGGTTCAGGTTAGGGTAAGAGTAAGAACTAGAGTTAGTTTTGGGGTTAGGGTTATGGTTAAGGTTAGAGCTAGGGTTAAAATTATGGTTAGGGTTAAGGTTAGAGATAAAATTATGGTTAAGGTTAGGGTTATGATTAGAGATTGAGTTAGGGTTAGGGTTAGTGTTTGGGTTAAAATTAGATTAAGGGTTATGGATAGGGTAACAATAAGAATTGGAGTTATGGTGGGGATTAGGGTTATGGTGAAGGTTAGTGTTAGGGTTAAGATTAGGGTTTGGGTTAAGCTTAGAGATAGAATTAGGGTTAGGGTTAGGGTTATGGGGTTGAGGGTGAAGTAAGTCTCTAATTTCTCCAACTGGGCCTGAGAAAAATCTTGTCACTACAATCAAACTTAGGTGCATAAAGTTTTTTAGCTTACTTTTTATCTCCCTATTCTTCACTTTCTATATTCCTTGCTCATTTCTTGTAGATGGAACTTCTTACCATATTGAAACATTTTTCAAAAGATAAGGCTTCTCTCATATATTTTCATTGATTCAAATATTTTTCTATTAATCTATATTGTTTCTCCTTAATAGATTATTCCTAAGGGATGAGGGGAATGGTTTCAAATTCTTCTTCATCTTCCTATAAAACATGGGGTTTTAGGAATTCAAAAGGGTGTCACATGTTGCTCTACTATTTTTTTTGTTGATTTTTCCCTCCTTTTGGGATTTTTTATGATTAAATATTCAACCAACTTCCTAGAATTAGCCCATTTGACTCCTTTAGCCTTGATTTAGAATTTGAAAATTCTTTTAGAAGAATTCCTCTTTTTCTCCTTACCCTTTTTTCAATAAAATTTTATGATATCCTAAAATATTTCTTATTTCTCATTGGACTTACGAAAATAAAATAGGGAAATGACTATAATATTTAAGTATGTTATGAGTGCCCTAGTTATGGGGCCACTAGTGTTATATAATAAAGAATGTAATTTTAAAGTGGCATTGATAAAAAGGTTTGTACATGTAGGTTTATTTTGGAACTTGTAAAAAGGAAAGAAATTAAAAGATAGCTATTTAATTAAATCCTAAGATTGAGAGTGGTATTCTTGTTTATCCATTAATTTTACTTGAATACATTGGACACCATATTTTCCTATCACTAGAGATTAGAGGAGGGAACCCCATTTATTTCCATATATAGTTAATGGATGAAAATTCATAAATCAATCATGAGAAATTCCATATAGGGATAGTAATTAAGATACATTGAATTATTATCCAAGTGACTCCTACAATACCTATTTTTTATAAGTTTTAAGTGTCTCTCTTGGAACCTATGGTTTGTAATTCGTGTACAAATTAGAGTTAGGGTTGGGGTTAGGGTTAGGGATAAGTTTAGGGTTAGGCTTAAGATTGGAGTTAGGGTTAGGGTTATAGATAATTAGGGTTAGGGTTAGGGTTAGGGATAAGGTGAGGGTTAGGCTTAATATTGGGGTTAGGTTAGGGTTAGAGTTAGAATTAGGGTTAGGTTTGGGTTAAAATTAGAGTTATTTTTTGGGCATAGGTTTAGGGTTATGGTTAGGAAAAGGGTAAAAATTAGAGTTACGATTGGGGTTAAGGTTAAAACATGAGTTAGGGTTGAGGATAGGGTTCAGGTTAGGGTAAGAGTAAGAACTAGAGTTAGTTTTGGGGTTAGGGTTATGGTTAAGGTTAGAGCTAGGGTTAAAATTATGGTTAGGGTTAAGGTTAGAGATAAAATTACATGGTTAAGGTTAGGGTTATGATTAGAGATTGAGTTAGGGTTAGGGTTAGTGTTTGGGTTAAAATTAGATTAAGGGTTATGGATAGGGTAACAATAAGAATTGGAGTTATGGTGGGGATTAGGGTTATGGTGAAGGTTAGTGTTAGGGTTAAGATTAGGGTTTGGGTTAAGCTTAGAGATAGAATTAGGGTTAGGGTTAGGGTTATGATTAGAGATAGAATTGAACTATGAATCTAACTCTAACCCTAATCAAACCTAACCCTAACCTAACCTTAAACCTAACCCTAAAAGAAATAAAATCTTAAATATAACCCTAATTGAACCTTAACCCTAATTCAATCCTAACTATAATTGAATTATAACCCTAATTAAACCCTAGCCCTAATTGAAACCTTAGCCTAACTCTAACCCTAACCAATAATCTAACCCCAACCCTAGCCATAAACCTAACCTTAATTTAATCTTAACCCTTATCCTAATTCTAAACCTAACCCTAACTCTAACCCTAATTCTAATTTTAACCCTAATCATAATTCTAACTATATTTGTTATCCTAATTCCAATATTAACCCTAATTATAATGAAAAAACTAATTCTAAATGTAACCTATTAAATTATAATTGTAATTAAACCCTGACTCTAACCTATTCTTAAATGTGATCTAGTTGATAGAAAGAATTTAGAGGAAGATGTTATGGATTGTCTAGTTACTAATGATGTAATTGGATAGGCTAATAGAATATCAAAATGACACACAAGAACTATTAAAATTGTATTAGGGTTTCTAATTTTAGCTCACCTAAGGGGAGAGAGGTCTCTAAGAGGTTTCTAGTTTTACGTTTTAGGGTTTAGATTTCTAAGTTATGTCTAATTTAGGTTTAGATAAAAGATGGTTTTCAATTTACAATTTAATGTTATTTATTTTTTAAATGCAATTTAAAACTATTAAAAATTGAAATAAAATGCATTAAACAAAAAAAAACTTAAATACTAATTAAAAAACAAAAAAACAAGATACAAAGCAAAAAAGGGCAGAAATCAACCAACCTGGAGGTCTTAGAGGTCAAGTGTGTTGACGGGAGGAGCGAGCAACAGCCTCCAAACGCGTACGCGCTCTTGCTTGACTTCTCTCGATTCGACAAAAATAGTGGATAAAATGAAAAGCCAGCAGTTTATTTAAAAAAATAAATACTTTTCAAAAACGTGTACGCGTTTCATAACGCGTATGCGTTTGTAACGCGTACGTGTTTGTAACGCGTACGTGTTTTAGGTTCGCGTACCCGTTGCTGAGCGCGTATGCGTTCGGATTTAGGTTCAGGTACCCATTCCGTAACGCATACGCGTTTTATGCGAAATTTTTTTTGTTGCCCGAAATTTCCCCTCTTCGTGTACTCAACTTCTTGCTTTTACCCAAATTTAATTTTTAATAATTTGAAACACAACTTATACACAACCCAAAAAAAATTCCCATGAATCTTAACCCTTAATACTTACATATTTACATTCATTAAATCATATCCATTTCCCTTAATATAGAAGTGGGATATCGAGTAACATTTTGGTTATATAAAAAAATCAATTTGTATGCACATGATAAGGTACAATTTTAAAGGTGAAATCAGGATGTACACACATATATAATCAAAGGAAAATGGTGGAAGAATAATGGAAGAACAATGGAAAATAAAATGTGTTATTTAATTAGTTAAAATTAGAATTAAAGAACATTTTATGTTTCTAATTTTTTTTTTAATAAGAGAAAAAGTATATGTGAAATTTAAAAATGTCAAAATGAAGAAAGGAAATATTTTTAGTCTATGTGATATATTTTCATTGTGTAATGATTGCATGATTTTAATATCATATTTTTCTGCAACATTCTCTATCATTCAGAAGAAGATTCTTTGTTACTTTTTTATACTTTATTCAAAATTTACATAATATTATTTAATTACAAAAAATTAACAAAACCTAAATATATAAAGACATGAGACTAAATTTTAAAATATTTTATTATTCTTTATGTTACATTCTATGGATAATTATATGATTTAGAAAAATATATGCTTATTAATTGAAAAATGAAAATTATACTAGTAGTCGCATGCATAGGCATGCAACAATCAACCGATAGGGGTCTATTGCAAATGGCTATTCAGTGGGCAAGAAGTGGGAATGTGAAATATAAAAATCAATAATATTTACAATTGTTTGATTGAGTCGAGAAATGAAAAGCATGTTAATTAGTCAATAGGAACTAACGTGAGGATAGTTCATATCTCATTGGCTATGGGTGTGACATTACAAACCTTTTTCACAAAGATGAGAAATCGATTTGTGCATCTCCACATAGAAAATTACTAGTTGAAAATTGATTAATGAAAATTTAAAATAAAACTGTAGGCCATGTTGAATGAATCTAATTAGTTACAATGTATCCATTAATTTTAATTTTAAGCAAGTAATCATCAATAACTTTTTTTTATTAATATGTAATATTTAATAATTTTAATTACAAAAGTTATTAAAATTTGATTTTACTTAATAATGTTAGGAATATAGTAAATTAATTCTCAACAAATACAATTTTTTAATAAATTTATTCTTTAAAAATGATAACCGAAAAATTAAATTAAATATAAATTTTTAAATAATTATTTTTTCTAACAACAATAATTTTGCTCCAAATTTTAAGGTATGAGATAATTTTATCTCTATTTTAGTTTTATATTTATTAGCCCTAGATGTACATGTATATTTTAGCTTTTTTGTCTAGGTTATTCAATCAATTAATTCATTATTATTTAATTATGTTAAGATACATATGCATACGAATACAAGGCAGATTTTTTAAAGAGTTATTATCCATGCCTTTAATTACTAATATTGCATTAAAAAGTATTGTTTAAAAAAGGTAGTCGATAACTTTGGGTATCACATATTTTTGAAGAAAGAAAGATGTTTAATATTGAATACTTTTTATAATTACTATTTAGTTCATAATTTTGCAAATTAAAGTTTTAGTATGCATGTGTTTTTTGGGTTAGTAGTAGTAAAATAAAATGGAGACAAGTATAAATGATTCAAAAGTAGTCAATTACAAGGAAATTGGGAATAAAAATATCAATTTTAATGAATTACTTCATAGTGCAATTGAAGACTCGATGACACTATCTTTAATCAGAAACAAATAAACAGACCTCATGAAAAGAAGAGTGAAATGACACAATACACATTTTTTTTCATTGTTAGAATAAATGAATAAAATATATGCATTGCTTTGAGGTGACATGATGAAAGTCTCAAGTGCTTCCCTACCACTTGCTATAACATAAGAAACATGTTGTTATAAACTATGTTTTCGAAGCCAAGTGTATGTAAGAATTTGTGTACACATGTATCTATGTAAGAATAAATATATGGCATTAAAATCTAAAACACAAAACCCATGCTCGTCATCCACCCTACCATATTGGCATCATGGAGCCTCGGGGACTATAGCCAAACCCCCTAGCAAGAAAAGTATGAAACGTCCATGTGGGAAATTTTGTGGAGTTCCATTATACATCACACAATATCAAAGTTGGGAAAAATTTAGTGTTTTCATATATGATATGTCATATTGTAGTGTTTTTTTATTGTGGTAATTTAACTTTGTAAAAAACAAGCATCATGATTTTGGGGTGCTTTTGCATGCTTTAGCCTAGTACCTGCAAATAGAAGAGAGGGGTATGTCAGTGGACGAGCAAGCAAGATCAGGAAGGAACCATAAAAAAATAGTAAGTATATGGGTAAAATCAATATAAACAATCTGAAACTGGAAACAATCAATATTTACAATTGGTTCACAGAATCTATTTATTGATAATGGAAAAAAATTGTACTTATATGTATTGTTGATGGTATTTAAAAAGCGCGAGTAGCATTGGATTGAGTTGTTGGAACATTAAACAATTTGAAATAGACAATTTCGAATAGACTAATTTTTTTGGATGTCTATTGTATCTGTGCAACATTATGAAGGAAATCATATAGATCTACAATAAAAGAGGTTAGACATATACATATACATATACATACATATACATATACATATACATATATACACATATACATACATATACATATACATATACATATATACACATATACATACATATACATATACATACATATACATATACATATACATATACATATATACACATATACATACATATACATATATTATTTGGCAGTAAATATTATAGGAAAAATAGAAAAATTGTGAAAGAACTATTAGAAAAACACTTAAGAATCATAGGTAAATGCCAACACTTACATAGATTGATTATCTTGCATGAATATGTTTCATGGTATTCTATTTTTTTCTTCTTTTTGATGGTGTTGGTAACAAGTTGTTCATTCTTGTAGTCTACGCCTTCTATTCTTCTTATGTTTACACATGGAATTCCCGCCCTTCTTTTTTTCAGCAATTGCTAATGGTCGTTAGCAAGTTTCTCGAGGCTATCTATGACGACGTGGACTTTGGTAATTATGTGGGTTGGAACTAGTGAAGCTAGATGCACTAGACATGGAAGTAGAATGGTAAGCAATTGCTTGTGTGAGGGTTAATGCATCTTGGCATTATTGTACGATGGCACAGAAGGAAGTAAATGCAATGTTTGATGTTGCAGTGTGGGAAATTATATTATGTTTGGTTGAATTCTCATTGGAAGGTTTTAACACATATGTGTTCCGAAATGTGCAAGAAAATATATTGATTAAGTTGCATTGTTGAAAGAGCCATTGTGGTCTTGGTTCCAAAGAATACTATAGTAAAAAATGTCAACCTTTGGCTTGGTTCTCATTTCATACATGACTACATTTTTTTCCTTTCTGGCTATTGGTTGTTATATGTGCCCATGTTTTGCAAACATATTTTTGCATATACATCTTAGCCATGGAATGAAAATAAAGGCGTTTAAAATGGGTATTTTTCATAGATGATTAATTTATTGTTCATGTCTTCTTTTTATATTTTTTATCTTTGGCGTTATACCCATTTTGCAAAATTTAAAGAGATTATCGCTATGTATGGATGGAGAAATTACAGTTAAAACGAGAGACTATTGTAATTTTTTCGCCCTTGGTTTATTGTTTTAGTTCTCTGTGCATCTTTATGCACCTTTTTAGTCATTATAAAGTCTTTATAGTGTGTGGAATGAATCTTTGTGGATGGTTGTCTAGTTCAAATAGATGAGAAAAAAAGAATATCATGAAACATATTGATACAAGATTCGAGCTACATTCTTTGGTAATAAATATTGAAGACAAGTAGAGAAATTTTATAAGAGGTGTTAGAGTGATTAATTTATTGTTCATGTCTTTCGCTCTCTGCTTATTATTCCTTGTTATATGTTTGTATCTTTAACGTTATACCCATTTTGGAGACTTCAAAGAGATTATGCCTCTGTATGGATGGAGAAATTACAATTAAATCTTCTCTCTGTCATCAAAAAATATGGTCAGGGTTAGTAATTTTTTTTCCCTTCGTTTATTGTTTGTAGTTATCTCTATGCACCTTTGGCGTTATACCCATTAACATAGGAGCAATTGCATATTAACATAGGATTAATTGCATATATATATGCAACTCCAGTTAGTATGAAAGCATAAACATTTTGGAGATAAAAATAGTTTAGTGGTTGTTAAGTGTTATTCTAATAGCTCTAAATTACAATTTCTCTTTTCGCCTATAATATTTAGTTGCAAGTAATGTACCTTGAATTTTTAATTAAGTCTATGGTGTTATACCCATTTTGGATAGGGTATTGGAGCCCATTTCCTTTACCACTTCTATTTAATGTGGGTTGACTGCCAAAGAATCTAGCTCAAATTTTCAATTGACAACTCAACTCTTACATAGACTGCTTATCTTGTATTAATATGTTTAATGTGGGTTTTCGATCATGTGCCATTTACCTATGATTCTCAAGTGTTTTTCTAATAGTTCTTTTAAAATTCCTCTATTTTGTCTATAATATTCAGTGCCAAATAATGTAGCTTGAATTTTGAATTGAGAAGTCGACTGTTACATAGATTTATTGTGTTGTATCAATATCCACTTGCCCATAACAAACTGTTCATTATTGTAGATCACATGTTCTAGTATCCATGGTCTTAAGGTCTACTTAATGTGGGTTTCTGACCATCTATGCTTTTCTTGTGATTATTAAGTGTCTTTCCACTTATATAAGAGGTATTAGAATGACACTTATCTAGTGCTAAATATTATAGAGAAAAGCCACATTAAAGAGAATTTTAAAATATGCAACATAGAAGAGGCAAACGACAAGAATGAACAGTTTGTTATGGGGATCTGGAAAAAAGAGTACCATGAAGAGCAATTTGTCATGGGGAACTTCAAATAGATTAGGGGAAATAAATATCATGGAACATATTGATATAACACATATAACATGTTCCATCCAAACAAAATAACCATGACAATTAATAGTTTGTTATAAGGAGCTTGAAACAGATGAGGGAAAAAGAGTATCATGAAACATATTGGTACAAGACAAGCAATCTATGTAACAGCTGCAACATGTATTAGAATAACACTTTAGAATCACATGTAAATGGGATATCAATAGGAACCATTCACCTTTTTTCAATTCTTTTGGCCTGTGTATGTTTTTCTAACTATCTTAAACTTGTATTTAATGTGAGTTTTTTGACCATCTGTCATTTACCTAATATGATTCTCAATTGTTTTTGTAATAGCTATTTTAGAATCTCTCAAATGGTAGATCATCTAAAACAAATTTTAAATGGAAGTTTAACATATGGACAATAGAATTTGTAAACTATAGATATGAATATTTTCTTATACAGAGCTTTTGTTGTACAAAATGCATATAGCACCAAGGATGAACAAAGATAACAACGAACAATAGCCAGAGGCTAGGGAGCATACACGGGCCAAAAAAAATAGAAACCATTCAAAAGGTACAAGTCAAAATTATGTTCAATGATGAAGAATACAAGTAAACTACAAAAATAAAGACCTTGTTAGAGGCAGTTTCAAAGAGATGAGAGAAAGAGAATATCATGAAACATATTAATACAAAAAAAGAAATCTATGTAACAGTTAGCATTTACCTATCGGCTATTTGTTTGAAATTTCCACTAGGGTTTCCATCAAAGCAGCCATGGTTAGAAGTTCTTGGCGCATCTAGATAATTTTTTTGATTAGCTAAAAAGGCAACTATACGAACATGGACAAATGTAATGTGTAGAATAGACTATATTTATTGTAGTCAAGTGTATGTAAGAATTTGAGCATGAATGTATATATATAGCAACAAATATATGGAGGCTATCTAGCCATGGAAGAAGAAAAGGGTTGAATGTATAACTCAAGAAAATATAAATCTATAAAACAAACCTTGTTTACGCTTATAGCTATGGTCGTCTTTCAAGTACCAATTGTCTGACACATGGGCTTCATATCTCCTTGTTCATCTATGTTTACATTGAGCCCAACATGATATTACTACAAAGAACATTTTATTATGTCTCTGGTTAGATGCTTATGGAATGGAAAAAGGGCATTGTAAAATGACTTATAGCAACAATAGAAGTTGAAACATTGTCGATTGCAGAACGAAATAGTTGGGAAGCTCTCCAATCTAGTATCTAATGGAGTGGATGGCAGCTTTTTTTAGTACTCTTCTATGAAACCAACACCATGGTGTGTCATTTCACAATGGAAGCAAAAAAAAGACATCCTCATATTAGAACAATGAATATTACATGTACTCCCTTCCGTGGCATCGCGCAACAATTCCAAGATGTATCAACCCTCACAAGAGTGGGAACCTACCATTTTGTTTCCATTGAATGAGGCAACCAGTTCCATGAGCACCAAACCATGCAGTCAACAAACTCCATCATCGTTGTAAACAGGCTCGAGCAACCCATTGCAAATAGCATGGATTTTTATCATATATGAGAAAGAAAAAAAAAAGCAATGTAGACAAGACTATATATTTCTGAATGCAATATACAAGAAGAGTGAAATAGTGAAATGATGAAAAAAGAATTTTGTAGATCAACATTTGAAGCTATTTGAATCAAATAAAGCTAATAGAAAAGCTAACAAGAAGACATAAGAATCTGTGGAAGCAAAGAATGAAGGAAAAATGTCAAAACTCAAGGTATATAGGCAAAGAAAATAGAAAACACAACATCGTTACAGAATTTTAAACTTATTACTCAAATGGAATGTTTCTAGAGTATGTGCTTATATAGTTTAATATACTAGAATGTTCAAAACACGTTATTGACTTATAGAACTTTCGAGCTCTACTTATTGTTGGTTGCAATCTCTATGCATCTTTGACACTTGAAGTTGTTTGTATCTGCATATGTATCAATTTGTAACAGTTGCAACTATAATGTTTAGAACTCGTACTGTACGTTAAAATTGGTTGAAAGAGAATTGTAGGTATGCTGATAAAGAATTGACATCATGGAATTTAAAAACACTTGGAAAAATATGGATAGGTGGAATATACAAAAGAGGTATTATTTTGAATGCCATATACAAAAAGTATGACACAACAAAATGTTGAAACGAGAAGTCAGTATATAAATATTTATGGGTGCATATTTGCATACTGAATTTAACAAAAATTGTATTGTTGAAGGTACAGAAGATAGTAAACAGGAACAAAATTATCTTTGATGTGTAAAGCTAAAGAGGATGCAAAGCATTGAATAAATGGGGGAAATTTAATGTGGCAGTCAAACACAGAGTATATAGGCACAAAAAATGGGAAATAGGGCATAGGTGCATAATTTAAAACCAATCAGTGAAATACAACACAATATTGTTGAAAAAGTTTCTGGAATAGTTGAATATATACTTTAATATCTAATGGAATGATTAAAACATGCCACTGGCTTGTACAAGTTTTTTCCTCTACTTATTGTTTCCTAGTATCTTTGTGCATCTTTGGTATATACCCATTTTGCACAAATTATTACTTGGTACGTTCCTATAAAACTTAACTTAGAAATCCTTGAAAAGAGGATGGTATATAATCTGGTGCAAATGCAACAATAATTGTTTCAGAGCATTTTTTATAAGCTGAAGCACGAGCTAGGGACGAAAGCATTAAGTAGGGGTTGGACTTATTCCAAACGCATCTCTTCACTATGACGTCGAGCAGTGTATTTGTTGTTGATAAGTCTGGAGTATCTCTCAAATGAGAATGTTGGATCAATGCAGATTCTTTCAATTGATTTAACAAAAGAGATAGTTGTAAAAGTCAACCCTATTATTGTTGCTCTGTCTAATGTTAATCCTTTTGCTTTATGTATTGTGATTCCTCATGCCATGGTGAGTGGAATTTTTGTTTGATTACCCTGAATTATAGCTGGGATGGGGATGTCTCTTAGGTTTTTTGGGTCCCATGGTGGACCAATGTAATTTTGGAAGCAAACAACATAGTCAGGCAAATCTGGTGGTTGACAATGTGCATTGTACACAATAGCTATAACAAGACCAAGGGATCTATTGACTAGGCCAACTTGAATCCATAAATTTGTTGTTAGCATCACCTATTCACCAACACAAACGAGCAGTTCTGGGAGAAGTTGGTCATCATTTCCATGATCAGATCTGTTTGTTATTGTGCTACTCAAGTAATGCTAATAGCTATGGGCAAGTTTAACTATTTGATCATTTTTTTATTGTACAATATGACTAAGTCATTTGTGGCAAAAAGATGTGTAGCAACATCAAATTGTTCTCTTTATGTGGCTGAGAGCATTTTATTTGTGTTGGCATTAGATGAAGATTGTTGGCATTTAAGTTTTGATTGGTTGGCATTAGATTGCCATTGATGTCAACTCAATGAATATAATGTTTGTATGCAGCTACAAGAATAGGTGTAGCTACAGAAACATCTTAGTTTGTAGTTATAGTTGAGTACAGTTTAGGTGACAGGAAGTTCATTGCCTGGCAAAAAGAGCTTCACAGTGACAGGTTCAAAAAATTCAAAATGACTTTAAAAAGCTAGTTATGATTTTACTATGCAAAAAGCCAACTTTGCAGCTTGGACCAATGAGAAAGCTAACGTGGCTAAAGGAGATTGGAAGAATGACAACTTAGTGATATGTAAATGTTATCCTGCTAGGGTTTGTGGATGCGTAAAGTTTTTTTTATGTGCAGCTACAAAAGATTAGATATTCTTCTGTTAGTGTTCAGAAGTCTTGACAGCTACAGGATAATATGTAGCTGACTTAACCTTGAGTTGAATCCTTTGTTTGCATAAGTTAAGGCAGTTTAAACTCTTAGTTAACACCTCTTTCAGCAAGGTGGTTTCCCTTGATCGATGCAAATCAAAATTTTTGCTTTTAAAAAAATCTCCTTTCCTTGTTTTTGAGCTACTTTGGGCCGGGTTGAATAAAATCATATTTTATTCATTCTTTGCTTTGTTGTGAAGCATCCTTCTGTAGCAGTGATTGAATGGAGAGTTGTATATTCAAATATTTTTGGTTTCTGGGGATGCCCTAGATAAAATTATTTATTATAATTAATTAGATTTATAAGTTGTTGTTCAACTAGAAAAATTGAGGTATAAGAGATCTAATATTTATGATTGTTTCAAATACAAAAGAGACATATTTTATTAATGGCGGCTAGTCTAAAAAGGTGTTGTTGCATCAAATATTTATGCTGCTCCAAAAAAGAATTAATTTTTTGTAGATGGAAGAACAAGAAAAAGGATAAGATTTAGGTTTTATCTTTTGCAATCATAGAAGATTGTTAAAAAATGTTAGGGAAGATGCAGAAGTTGTTATGATAGTGTTAAGTTATCTCACATGCTGCTATAGAAATATACAAGAATATATCAGAAATCTACAAACAAATTGCTACATAAAAGTCAGAAAGTTTCTGAAAGAGTATTGCAGAATTATTTGTTTAATGTTTAGGGCTACGAAATTTTCATTGATCTACAGGAGTTTATCATAAATCTACAGACTACTACAGGAATATCGATTGATATGCTACATAAATCTACAGACATTTTGCTACAGGAAAGTCAGAAAGTTACTAACAGAAAATTGCAAATTTATTTGTTCAAAGTTTAGGGCTATGAATTTTTGATTTGATCTATAGAAGTGATATATACCAAAGTTTTTTATTCATTGTTGTGATGTGTACATAATATTGAAACCTTCATAATAGAGAGTGTGAGATAGAAGTATGAGTGTGGAGAAGAGAAGATAACTCTATGAAAACAGAGTATGTATTTTCTTGTGTGTTGAATATGCTATAGTAACCACCTCCAGTGTTGTTGTGAGAAAAAGAAGGGTAAGAGTGGAGAGTGGAGAGGTGTGATAAGAGTTGAGGTAACTCTATAAAAATAGAGTATGTATATTTTTGAGTGTAGAATGTTTTCATTTGCTGCAAAGTTGTGAGAATGCATATGTTGGTTTTGCAGAGACTTGTGTGAATGCAGATTGTAGAGTCTTGCAAAGTAAGTAAAAAATACTTGCAAGAGTTGCTTGGTGATAGAATATTAGAAGCTATTTGAAGACAACAAGTTGACATAAGTGCAGAAGTATTTTTAGTTACAAAATCTCATTTGTAACATGGTACTGAAATTGTAATCATAAATCTCTTATTGTAATCTCATCTGAGTGGGTGCTCAAATTAGGGGTAGAAGCTCCTTTGAGTTGGTGCTCATAAACATGGGATAGGTATTCCTTCGATTTGGTGCTCATAATCTAGGAATTGGTGTTCCTTTGGGTTGGTTCCCATACATTGTAACAAAAGACATTTTCATTGTGAGGCTGGATTGGAGTAGTAGCCTCCAATAGCTATTCTCACCGAGGTTTTTTCCCATCTTTGGTTTTTCCTCGTACATCTTGTGTCGTGGGATGCATTTTGTGTGATTGGTTTAATTTCCTTACCTTTGCTTCAGGTTTATGATTTTAGAGTTTATTATTACATCAGCTTAGAAATTTTTTAATTGTTGCCCACTAATTCACCCCCCCCTCTCAGTGATCTTTGTGTTCCTTCAATTGGTATCAGAGCCTTAGGTTCCCTGTTAGTAAGCTTTCTCCAGCTTGGGTAGATCCTAATTTGTGAACAAAATTTCTAAGCATGAATCCTCCTTTGTTAAAGTACCTATGCTTGATGGCGCTAACTATTCCTTTTGGAGTAGAAGAATGGAAACCTACTTGTCCTCCTTAGGTTGTGATGTATGGTTGATGGTCAAAAATGGTTACAATGTTCACCAAACTCCTCCAACTGATCTTGATGCTAAAAAAGAATATGAGTTCAATGCCAAGGCCAAGCATGCTATTCTTAGTGGATTTTTTGATATTGAGTTTGTCAAAGTAATGCACTACAAATCTACAAAACAAACATGGGATAAGCTACAAAATATTTATGAAGGTGATGAGAATGTGAAGGAAGCTAATTTGTAAAATATTAGAGCTCTTTTTGAAGGCCTGAAGATGAGAGAAGATGAAAATATTGTTGATTACTTACTAAGAGTAGATGAGATTGTTAATGTTGTAAGAGGACTTGGAGAAGAAATTGAAGATAATGTAACTGTCAAGAAAGTTCTAAGGTCATTAACAACAAAATGTGATACTAAAGTTTCTACCATAGAAGAAGCTAAAGACATGAATACTTTCTCTATGGATGAATTATTTGGTTCATTATCAGCCTATGAGATGAGGACTGTGAGTGTTGAACCCTCTAAGAGAGAAGTTGCCTTCAAATTGGTGAAGAAAGGAAAAGAAGCAGCTGCAAATGTTATTCAAGAAGATCTTGACAATGTTGAAGCAAACTTTGTCAAGAAACTGAAGAAAGGATCAGGCAAGTAGTTTCCCTTTAAGTGTTTTAATTGTGGAAAGATTGGACAATTTTCTACTAAGTGTCCTTATGAGAAGAAGGAAGAAAATAGTGAAGAAACTAATAAGTTCAGGCCTAAGAAGAAGAAAAACTTTAAGAAGAAAAGTCTTCTCACTGTTGAAAGTGAAACATTAAATGATGAAAGTGATTCAGTTGAAGACACTAGTGAAGATGAGAAAGAGGTTAATCTTTTCATGGATCAAGAAGTTCTAAATGAAAAGAAGAATTCAAAGATTGAAAATAATGCTCAATCTGGAAAATACAAAAATAGTTGATAGTGATGAGGAAGATGAAGTTGATGTTGAGGTTGATCTTGAAGGAGAGCTGATTTGTGCTCTTGATGAATTAGACAAGTTGAAGAAAGAGCAAACCAAATTAAAGAACAGTACCTTAAAATAACAAGACCAATTAGAGAAGAGTATTGTTACTCTAAAGACTCGGATGGAAGAAGCAAAAAGAATAAGTGAAGGTTTGAAATCTAAAGTTGAAGCAAAGAAAAAAGAATGCCATGAGTTGGAACAAGAGGTAGTAACTTTAAGGAAAGAGTTAGAAGCTTGTCAAGATGATCTAAAGTTGAGAATGAAAAATGAGAACAGAACTAATCCTCTAAATGATATACTTGGTAAGTAGAAAAAGAACAAAGATTATAGTGGTGTTGGCTATGAACATGGTGAGAGCTCAAATATGAGCAAAAAACTCAAGAAGAAGATTGTTTTCACTACTGCAACAAGTGAAAACGTTGCTGCCCCAGGAGATAGTATTGATGTTGCCCCAAAGAATAACACCCCAAGAGATGGTATTGATGATGCAACAAGAGAAAATGTTGTTATGCCAAGAGATAAAGTTGCTGCCCCAAAGGATAACATTGTTTTCCTACAAGTTAATGTTGTTGCCCCAAGAATGAGAAGGTCTATTGCTGCTATGGATACAACTAGAAGTATACCTCGGTATAATAATTAGTATATCCCTAAGTTTTATGGTTATTGCTTTAGATGCAATGCATTTGGCCACAAATTCATTTATCGCAAAATGGTGAAGAGAGCAGCACCAAATTTCATGATCAAGAATCCTTTTGCACCATTAAGAGATTTGGTTATTGAGTGTTGCAACTGCAATAATTTGGGACATAAAAGTGCAGATTGTAAAAGTTTCAACTTTCCTATGTTCAATGAGAAGATTGAATGCTATTATTGTCATAACTATTGTCACATAGAAAAATTTTATAGAGAAAGATCTACTAAACTTGAGAAGAATGTAGTTGCTGCCCCCAAGAACAAAAATGAAGAAAAAGTAGAAGCAAAGAAGAATGCCAAACAAGAGATGAAGGAAGTGAGTAAAGATAAAGTTCAATCAAGCATGTTAGCTCAAACAACATTACATGCAGAAAAGAAAAATTTGTGG
>VDFB02122463.1:0-70940 GCA_007258455.2 Sequoia sempervirens | reverse complement strand
ATTATTATTTAGAATTAAAAAATATCAAGTATTGAAATTTTCATAAATTAATAATTATTTTGGTAATATATATTGTGAATATAAAATTCCTTGAGCTCCCTTTGGGTGGATTTTTTTTGCTAAGTACCAGCCCATGCCTCATATGTTCAAAATGCTTCCCTTTGCTTCTCAATTGGGCCTCTTTTTGATAAACTCCATCGACCACCACCACATGTTCGCCAAGCACTCCTTGGAGCGATTGCTTCCTTCGCTCTTGTAATGGCTCCCATCATGCTTCCACGTGTCATCACAGCGGGCACTTCAAGGTTGCTTCCCTTCACATTTTAGTTGAGCCCCGTCCAGGTGCCACATAGCTTTCATCCGAATACACTTTTTGGTGGACCCCATAATCGACATTGATAGTAAAGAATTCTGCTATGTGTCTTCCCAGGGAAAGTTTTCATTGCAGAAATGGAGAAATGAACCATGGGTTGAGACCTGCTGCCACACGTCTCCTCGGTGGGGGTTCTACCAAAGGGAAGGATGGAGCCAATAACAAGCTGCAAAATACTGCCACATGTTCTAACTACCTCCACTTGGAAGCGACACTTGTCTGCATGGAGTTTTTCTAGGACCACTTCCATCATTCATAGGAGATGCATCTGGCTGGGGAACAACCATGTTCCATGGCCCGAATCTTTTATGTTGCAACGACCGAAGGAAATCATTGCTGTAGGCATAATTTCTTGAGATACATGATCTTTTTTGTTATAGGCTCTCCAGGTGGTGAGATTATTTTCTATATATATACTGCTTCTTTCTTTAGAAGAAGGGTTTGGAAGATACAAAAAATTTAGGAAAAGACACTAGGCCTTTTTATTGTTTTTAGATTATTGTATGAGACTCTCAAACTATGCCACTGTTCGGCCTTTTTTTTTCCTTAAGCTATTTGCTAAAACATTATACTATGCCATTACTATTTTGAATTGTTCATTTATAGAACTTCTATGATTTTAATGCAAGTTTGCTTGTTTAGATCATGTCTTTGACTCCTTTTTTTAGTGAATGTGTGTAAGAATTATTTTATGTCATTGAATGAATTGTTTAGATCTTTATCTTTGATTTTTGTTATTCTGGGACATAGCAGATTGTTGATTGGGCCCTTAAATTGAATGCCAAAAGATCATTTACTGTGCCTATATCTACTCCTTGGTGCATCGCCATAGTTAGATCTTTATTTTTTATATTTGTTTCATTTTCCCATTCTAAAACCCCAATTACAGAAGAAGCTAACTTCTTAAAAAACCCGGAGGTCACTTAGTTTAGCACAATTGGTCCCCCCATTAACTAAGTTTCCCATATAGGCTATTAACTTGCCAATTTTTGGCATCAAAAATTTCTTTTTCTTGGAACACCCGATGGGACTATCTAAATGAATCTAAATTCAAAGAGGGTGTATGAGCCATCGATCTGTTACTAGATCCTAAATAGCGAATAATCTTGGTTTGTTAGTGCTGCCACTAGGAACAACCAATTAGTGAACATTATACTTCCTTCACCCTTTCCACTAGCCCTGTTGCCTGCTACTAATAGAAATTATGTGGCATGAGATGCTGGAAGTCCTCTTGTAGCACCAATAGCACCTATCATTTGGGCCTATCCCATTCTCTACTTTAAAAGCTATACCTAGGTTCATTAGAAATAGCTCAAGAACACCATCCAAACATATGCAAGATGTGGAAGATGTGTGTCTGGTACATGGAGTTACAGACCAAAATGTAGCGCTAAGGTTGCTTGTGGCTTCTTTCAGAGGTAAAGCATTGGATTGGTACTGCACCTTGCAAGCTAATACTATCGCTACATGGGATCAACTCAAAGAAAATTTCTATAAAATATTCTTTAATGATGGATAAATGTCTTCACAATATCATCAATTTTCAGTCATAAAACAGACCCCATATGAAGCCATGATTGACTTCAACACCCGATTCCCTATAACTTGGCAAAAAATTCAGGTTGCTATTCGCCCACCGACTTAGCTGGCATTCATGTTCTAATTGAAATATATCAACCCCCACATCTCAATGATGATCCAGTCTCTTGGTGGAACCATGTTATTGGATGCATACAATGCCATGGTCAAAAGTGGAGAACAATCTGATAGATGTCGGGAAGTTTTTGCCTCAGTCCACAATGCCTATATTTCTCGAAGTATCAGTTTCTGCCTAGGAAATACCATCTACCAGTGTGCCTACTCTTCCCCAGTCTATGTATATGTATATCCGGGTGCACCACAAAATGTTGCTTCCACATCTAGTTCTTCAAAGGATGATATAAGCGACGTCAAGGAGATGTTGTGGGCTATGGCCAATGAAATAACTATCATTAAGTGAAACCAGGTCATGCCTCTGAAGCAAACCTATCAGAATTATCAGGGAGGAAGGTCTTCTTACCAACAAAACCAGTTCTAGGGAGGCACTTGCACAAGTCTGTAGGCTCAAACAACTAATCAAATAGTACCTATGCCTTCTCCGTTGCAGAGTTCCAACCCAAGCTCGAGTAGAGAGCTAGCAACAGGGAAAAATAACTTAGTCAATGAAACCAACCTTTGGTGCTTCCCTTTCGGTGACTCACATATGCCCTAAAACTACCCACGCAGTAATCTACAACAAAAGGTGGTAGAGAAACATAGCCAAGGAGTGACATCAGATCATGGAGGTTATGTATATGCCTCTCCGCAAATGGAAAATGTAGTGCTCATCATGCAAATGCAAGGGATGTCCCTAGAGCAAGAAACATATATTTCTCCCAATCACGTGCTCTTCTCATGGATGGAAGAAGAAGATGTGGTGTTCACCAATGATGCATCCACATCTAAAGTACCACAAGTACAGTCTAATTACAACACTCATTCAAAGAGGAGATTCACGGGTGAACCAGTTGTCCCTCAACTAGTCATTTTGTAGCCCAAAATTGCTTTCGACCAGACACCCAGTACCTTTGTAGTAGCACAAAAATGTCCACCACGAAGGGAAATTGTTATAACCAAAGCTAAAGAGTAGAAGCCTCTAGATCCGCCACCATTCAATGTGGTGGAACAATTAAAATAATAATTTTCTAATGTGTCCTTGTGGGATATCTTAGCTATTCCAGAACATAAGACATTACTACAGAAGGCTCTCTGGGAGGATCCAATCAGTGATCCAATAGAGCAATCGCTCAAAGGAAAGGATGTTGATCACTCACCTCCTACAAAGGTTCTCACAAATAGCATGGAGGAAGCCTCTACCGAGGTTAGAAATAAGCCAAAACTGAAATCCTTCTTCCTAACTCTCATTATGGGAGAGAAATTATTGCACAATGCCATGATTGACTCAAACACTAGCACTATAGTCATGCCCAAGTAGATAGCTGAAGTTATAGGACTTAGCTATGAGCCTGTAAAGAGGGGGGTTATGAAGCCTACTGGGAACAAATTCAAAACCATAGGTTTCATCAAAGACCTCCCCTTAACTTTGTTCTCCTACCCTAGTATCATAGTTTCGTAATATACTATAATCATAGATGTTCCCCCTATGTTCAGACTCTGCCTATCCCAAGAATTCAATTCAAAGATAGGAGCGTATCTTTCTCTGGACTGGTCACACTTGATCCTAAGGACCAAGCATGGAGCTAAAATGAAAATAGTGTCTGAAGCTTTACATTCGAAACATGTGGTTGATGAAGCTATGATCAAATTTGAGGCTACTCATACCTCTTTCACCAAGGAGGAAATGTATTGTACAAAGTTACTAGAAGATGAAAAAGTGACCAGAGATCGGACCTATTTAGAGGAAGTTCTCTTGACCAAATATATAGATGGGAACCTATGTCATCCATGATGAAGATCAAGTGCTTCCGAAGGTCGTGAATGAACCTAAAACTAACCAAGCTTCAGAGCTATGGATGATCCACTTTGATGGAGCGAGATGCAAGGTGGGTGCAGGAGCTAGAATATGTTTAATATCCCCACATAATGAAAAGACACTATGTTCTTTCTACTTCTAGTTTGCTTGTTCGAACAATGAAGCTGAATATGAAGGCCTAGTGCAAGGTATGAGCCTCATAGAGCGTATGGGCATCAACCAATTAATGGTGTTCATAGATTTTGAACTAGTAGTAAACCAAGTCTGAGGGGTCTCTGTTGTAAAGAATGTTCATATGAGATCCTATAGACATAGAGTCTGGGACCTGATTGAAGGTTTTGAAGCCTTCAACATCCAAAAATTTCCCTAAGAACAAAATATTGATGTGGATTGCATGGCCATAATCAGATCCCAATTTGACCCTGCCTCTGACCTAATACATAACAAACACTTTGTATGAGTGATAATCCAACCAGAAATTCCAAATAATGATCGAATTTGGCAGGTATTTAAAAGCGATGAACACATCACCTCATTCATCCAATAGTTAGGAGAATTTTCTGACCAACTCCAACCAAAGATTGTCGAAGCCTACGACAGAAAAATCATTCAACTAAGGTCTAATAAGATTCTTAAGGGACTTGTCACTCTCAAAAACCTATTTGATTGTGATGATGCAAGAAATGATAAAAGGAAGTTTGTAGCAGAAAAAGGTGACTATGCAGACCTTTAGGTCAGAGATGGAAGAAAGCTCAAAGTTGGGGAGGACGTTCCAAATCATGATAAGGAGAGGCTCATCAACTTTTGTGAGAAGTATCAAGGAGTAGTGGCCTGGTCATATGAGGACCTTAAGGGATATGATTCCAACATCATCCAACATACAATAAAGCTAATGAAAGGTGCAAAAATAGTCCACTAAAAATAGAGGTCAGTGAATCAGAAGATCGAAGCCATGATGGCGCAAGAACTGACCAAGATAATTCAATCTCATATCATCTTCTCGATCAAGCACAACACATGGGTATCCAACCTGGTTCCAGTCTGAAAGAAGAATGGAGACATCCGCTTATGTGTTGACTTCTGAGACCTAAACAAAGTATCCCTAAAAGACCACTACCTGTTGCCTTCTATGGAATCAATCTTGCAAACAATGGCATGGTCAAAAATGTTTTCTCTACTGGATGGCTTCTTTGGTTACAATTAGATCTAGGTTAAGCAAGAGGACAGACACAAAACAACATTCACTACAAAGTGGGGAACATTTGCATATACTAAAATGCCTTTCAACCTTTCAAATGCGGGAGCCACTTTTCAGTGGGCCATGGATATCACTTTCAGTGAATTGATCAACAAGATTATCCTAATCTATTTGGATGATCTGGTTGTTTTCTCCAAACATAAGGATGATCAATTTGATCACCTTGAGATTGTTTTCAAAAAATTCTAGGAGTTCAGGGTATCCCTAAACCTAAAAAAATGTGTCTTCAGAGTGCCGCAAGGCAAGCTATTGGGGCACATAGTGTCCAAAGAAGGAATTGTGATTGATTCTGAACGGGTGAAAGCAATCAAAGAACTTCCCCTACTAGTCAACAAAAAAGGAGTCCAATCTTTCCTAGGGAAGGTAAATTTTGTGAGAAAATTCATTTCAAATTTTACAGGGATAATTAGACCAATCACCCTTATGCTGAAAAAGGATCAATTATTCAAATAGACTAAAGAATCTAGAGAGGCCTTCAAGAAGGTTAAAGATGCTATTTCCTCAACTCATGTGTTGGTCAACCCAGACCTATTGAAGGACTTCATAATGTATGTATTCAAGAGAAATTCAAGCATTGCTACTATCTTGACTCAAAAGGACGATCAAGGAAAGGGAGAACATTCGATAGCATTTCACTCTCGAAACCTAAAGGAATATGAGACAAACTATAAATTCGTTAAGAGGAAAACCTTCGTAATAGTCAAGGGACTCAATAAGTTCTGACACCTGATATGGGTAAAAGCACAAAGCTGTGTCACACTTTTAGCCAACTTATCAGCACAACTGAATTTGAGTATTTCTAACTAAAAATCATTTTTGGTCAAACATATGATCTACTAAGATTCATTCTAGCTAAGTTAGATACTTCCAAAACTTTTTCAACTAAAATTGTTGGCTAAAAATATATGAAGCACCACTTTGAGTCCAATTTACCAAAAAATAAAATTATTTGAAAAACTTGAAGTTTCAATAACTCCTGCTAATGCAAATAACATTTTTTTAAAAATATAAAAATACCCTTTTGTAGATCCATTAGTATAGTTTTCAAAACTATATTTATTTCAATAGATTAATTATTTTTTATATTTTATATTTTATTTTTAATAAAAGTAGGTTATCAACACAAAATATTAGGTTGATTACTATGCCAAGGTAAAATACTAAAACTTATTAAATAAAATTGAAAAGAATATGATGCACTAGATAAAAGAATCTATTTTAAGATGGTATAATTATTTTCCCATTTTAGATAAATATTTAACATGAAAGTTGACGTCCGATGAAAACAGTTGTTTTTTGATTCACGCACATTTTAATATTTATTTAAAAATATACATTTATCAAAATTGGAAAAAAATATATCCATGCACTAACATTTCAAGTTATAAATTCACACAAAAAATTTGAAAGAAAAAAAATAAAATTTTCTATAAAAAGTTTGACGTCCCATGCAACTTCATTTTTCAGCATTTTATCAGCAACTAAATTATAGTTTTAGTTTATTAAAAACTAGTTTAAAATAATTTTTTAATTTTTTTTCAAAAATACAAACATAAAATATACTAAAAAATACATATTTTACTAGTTTACATCATTTCAAAATTCAAAACATATATGCCACTTTTTAGTGATTCAAGTTTAAAAATTGGATCAGCGTTGGTCGTTTCCTTTATAAACTGTGACACAACTTTATGCCTTTACCCATATCTTGCAATAAGGTGATTGTCTATGTCATGCATTCTAGTGTGCATGAATACATCATGGAAGGAGAAATCACCAAAAATATGGCTAATTGGATCACTAAGATCCTTGAATATGACATTGAGGTCAAGCCTACAAAAACCATCTAAGGAAGAGGACTCTGCGAATATCTGATGCATGATGAAGAAATGACAACCGAAGAAGAGAAATCAGAGCTGGTTCTAACAAATGATTCCAAATTTGAAGGTTGATCACTGGTAGAGTGGGTGAGATTCATGCACATAGGAAAATATCCGCCCAACCTTCCTTCTCAAAAGAGAAGATTCTACCAACTACAAAACAATGGATATGCACTCATTGAAGGGATCATTTTCAAAAGGAACTTCAACGACGTTCTATTGTGGTGCATCACCATGGAGCAAGCGAAAATAATTATTGACACTTTCCACAGCAGTCCCGCAGGTGGGCACTTCTTTGTAAAGACCACCGCCATCAAAATCATGTGTGTTGGGTACTTCTGGCCTACGTTGTTCAATGAATCATACTCCTTGGTAAAATCATACAAGGAATGTTAGTTCTTTGCGAGAAGAAGAAAAATTTTTGTGATGCATCTCAATTCGATAGTGGTTGATGCCCCTTTCGCACAATGGGGCCTTGATTTCATCGGAATGATCAATCCTGCCTCCAACGTCAGACATAAATGGATTCTAATGGCAACATAATACTTCACTAGGTGGACCGAAGTCATGCCCCTGAAGAATGCGATAGAAGCTGAGATAGTGGACTTCCTCAAGGAACCTGTGATGAGATTCGACATGCCTAAAACCATCATCTCTGACAATGCCAAGGATTTCCAAGGCTTTAAGGTATGTCAATTCACACTCGTGCATGACATATTCTTGAAAACAACATCAAACTACTACCCATAGGGGAATGGCTTGACTGAGTCAACTAACAAAAATCTAGTCTGACTCATTAGAAGAATTAGGTCTAAACACCAGCGAGAATGGCATAAAAACCTTCAGGTAGCACTGTGGGTCGACCGCATAACTCCCAATCAAGTCCTCAATAATTCTTTGTACGAGCTAGTATATGGAAAAGAGGTGCAATTCCCTACCTCTGTGGAGATTCTAGCGCTTCAATTGCGCAAATCTCTCGAGGTAGAACAAAATGATGCCATGGAGGTGTGGTTGGCCGAGTTGATGGAAGTGCAAGAAAAAAGGGAAAAGGCCCTGATAGCCCTATCCAACAGCCAACAGGTGGTTAAGAGATGGTTTGAGAAGAAATCTTCAGACCAAGTTCTAAAGTGCAGGGACCTAGTGCTAAAATTCAATGAAAGAGCTGCAAAGCCAGGCCAACATGGAAAGTTCGACAGCCTCTGGGAAGTCCCTTTCAAATAATTCAATGCAAGAAAAATAATGCATTCAAATTGGAAAACATGGAGCAAGAAGAATTGGGGATTCTTGTTAACATAATCCACCTAAAATTATTCAATTAAGTTTCAAAATTATTCTAACGGTGTAAATATGTGAGTAGTTTAATTACTTTTCTTTCATGTTTTTTGTTGGCCATTTTTTTAATAATTAAATTCTATGGTGCGAGGAAGAAAAAACAAAGGGAACCCACATTACAAAACAGTAGGAAAAAGGAGACAATTTTTTTAACATAAGCTGAATTTTCATTATATTTATATATACTTTCAGAAGTACATTGTCAAAATGGATCAGAGGCCACGCTTTTAGAGTATATCTTTATATATGTTGTATATTCTTTATATACATAGCTATGGTAAATCCTTTTTCCAGGCGTATATATATACAAAAAATGTATTAACAAAAGGATGATTTCTTAAGGCATCAAAATTTTCTAGTCACGAGTAGGGGAAATTGAGGCATCAACGACATCATATGGAATCACTTCATCAGGAAGGACAACATCAAGACAAGTAACACCATCCGTAGGAGCAATGGTGAGCGGCGGAGGGAACAACAAGTTCTGAAAGTTGGTGTACCAATTGATGTCAAAGAAAGGCTCCACGTTGTACAAGTGAAACATGAAGTGGCATGTATGGGTGACCCTTTGACGATGTTCTTTTTGTGACTGGATGTGGAAACCACTCGGGAAAAACACCCATGGTACTACTACATCTTCTTCAATGCATTTCCAGAGGTCACTCGCTATTGGAAGGCCTATACCAAACACAACATTTGCCACCACCTCTTCAAGGCCACCTAGATACTTCTTTGGAAATATTTCAAGTACCAAGTGGAGAACTAATGGCTTGGGAACCTAGATGTCAAGCATAGACGTGACGAAGTAAGAGCATACATTAGAATTAACCTTGTACTTGTGTTCATATTGAATAGCATCCCTCCCCAGAACCCACTTCATCACTATAATGGCCAGAGAATGCTTATTCTTGGTCATTCTTTTGAGACGCCTAGTCGAGTTTTCACCAAGGAAATGTGTCTGGGATTTCTTGCAGACTAACCTAATTGGAGTTTTCATAGTGCCTAGCTCTACTCAAACTACCTAAGTCTAAGCTCTATGCAAATTCTACATGACTCCTAATGCCAAATGCTAAGCCAATTTCCTATTACCAATTTTTCCAAGATGGATAAGTGTGATTTCGCTATTGCCTAAGCGCCTATTTATAGAAATAGCTAGGATATGCGTGGTAACTTGCATACCATAAGCATGATGCTAATCGAGTATTGAATTGAAAATCACACCAAGGCTTGCTCAAATTTCCCACCCAGTTGCATCTGGTAGGTACGGTTTGTTGCATTCAAGATTAATAAGGGCTAATTAATTAGCATAAGTTGGTGGCCATGATCGACAATAGCCTACACAACAAAATATTGAGGTGTTGTTCTGCAGGAATTTTCCAAACTCCAAAGCAGAACTTGTATCTTTTTAGGCATTCATTGCATATTTGGCTTAATCATTCCTTTTGGATATTAATTGCCAAAGCATGCAAAATCCCAAATTCCTTCAAATCGTCGGCCCAAGTTCCCATGAAAATCGTGTCGTACGACAATATTACCAATTGTCATTATGAATTCTTGTCATTTCAAAATGACAAGTAATTCATTTCACACAAGCAAAAAGGTTGGCGGTACATGCTGAATTAAATCCTAAAGTGCAACTGTGGTCTACCACTCTAAGGAAAAAATAGCTAAGTATTGCATGCGAGTGGCTGTCATTACAAATATTTTGAGCACGCTACCTAGAACAAAAGAATTTTTGAGTATAGACAGAGCTGAAGGGGAATTGCAAAAGATTTGAGCTAAGCAAAAGTCTCCAACAAAAGGAAAATGGTAGAAAGTTCACAAGTGGAGGTGCAAGGAGAGACAATGCAAAGCTTGTTTGACGTTATGCAATCAGTATCATCCATCTATGTCTTTGAAGACGTTTCTTACACTTCACCAGATATACCAAAGAAGCCAAAGTGGGTAAACATGCGAGCCCTAGACAAGCCCAAAAATTACAGGGACCAGAGACTAATCAATGAGGAATGGGATAATATTCATGATCCCATCCTCACAAAGAACCCAAGTCTTTGATGGAGGTAGCCTGGGAAAGGATGAAGCAAAACAGTGACCCAAATTCTTTGGTGCAAAAGCTATGGTTCAACGGGCTCCCACAATATATGGTCCCGTTTGTGCACTATTTCTCGGAACAAGTGGATGCAACCATCAAACACTTCAACCCAAGCACTAACACCATCAAGGGCCAGGAGTTGAAGGTTGATATCTTCCCGAGAGCTATCTAAAATATGTTGTGCATCCCTGACCAAAGCTCTAGAGTGGAAATGATAGAGCCATTCAATCCAACAAAGGGGGAGGAAATAT
The DNA here is from genome assembly GCA_007258455.2 of Sequoia sempervirens. Classification (NCBI taxonomy): domain Eukaryota; kingdom Viridiplantae; phylum Streptophyta; class Pinopsida; order Cupressales; family Cupressaceae; genus Sequoia; species Sequoia sempervirens. The sequence continues at coordinate 60,243 of VDFB02122463.1, read as the reverse complement.
GGAGAACCAAACAAAAGGCTCTAGATTTTTATAACAAAGAAATCCAAAGGCCTAGGGAAGATTAGAAAAAGCCACCAAAGATTCTGGTGCCACACAATGCCTTCCCCATAGACATGCAGGAAGCCTTCTCAATGATGGAATTTATTTGCGACCTGGACATCGACAAGTATGTGCAAGAGTTTCAATTGGGTTCAAGGTTTCGGTTCCATAGGTAGCATTCCTTTTTCTCATATGATTTCACACAATTCCTCGTTAATGAGATGATAAGGAAAATAAGGGACTACAAAATGCAACAGAGGTTCAAGTTTCCTTCCTTGCCCATATGTTTTTGCATCAAAACCCTGCTTGCTTCAAGAAACATGTGAAGTTGGCCATTTTTGATTAATTGGGCCAAAGAAGGCTAGTTTCTGTATGGACTCCTCTCCTCTCTACTTATGATTATTATGCAGTTTTGGATTATTTCTTGACTCCGATTCTAGAATATTTGAGAGGGGAGGATGGTATTAATCGGCTCACCAAGGAGTAGACAGAGTATATGTAGAAATGTACTCCCAAATGTGATTGGTTTCTCAAAATGGATTTCACATTCATTCGGATGTGCGGCTTCACCGGGGAACTATTCTGGCTTCCAATATGTAACACAAATTGGGTGCTAGCCCTCGAAATGTTCCAGCAAGTATCCATTATCGACTACAACTTTTGTGGAGGACCAACCAAGAAGAAGGGATTTTTCATCTGCTCGCTAAGCTTTAAAATGGTGGTAATGGCCAAAAAGAAGACGCACAAGCTGCTGGAAGATAAGCTGGCTCATCTGAGGTTAGTGATGATTTGTGAAAAATGGAATTACAAGCTTGAAAATGACTTTCCAAATGAATTTTTCAAGGTAGCGCACAACTCCCGACCTTACTAGGAGAAGCAATGGAACCCAATGAAAGATGATGATGAGCTAATAGTTGATCTAGTTCATATTCCAACTGATGACAGTAGGTTGCCATGACATAAGTTCTACTTCACTGTCGAGAAGTATGATGAGAAGCACAAAATGGGAGCTGGCCTTCAAAGCAGGTTATCAAGAAAAGAAGGATGGAGTGAGGAAAGAATCAGATATTTCTGGGTGTACCGCCAAGAGATCAAACAACCGAGTACCCTTATAGAAGCATGGATTTGGATGACCAATTTGATAAATTATGGAATGATGCACACATGGATTCTGACATGAGTGCTAACAAGGACGATGACTCTGGTGAGGAGTCTAAAATGCATACAGGGAAGGGAAAGGAGAAGGAATCAAAAGTGCCATCGGCTTTCGCTCAGCAAAAGAGGAAGGCGACGAAGCAGCCTATCCAAGTTGCTTCAAATGTGTAGATGAACATATCAAGAGCCTCACAGACACTCACCTGGACTGTAACAAGGAAAAGAATGACTCATCAATAGTCAGAAGCCATAGAGGTGGAGGACTCCCTGCCTATTAAATGGCAACACACAAAAGCAATTTCTAGGGAAAGTTCGCAAGAACCCGCAACAAGCCAAGAGGTCGTGGCGAGCTAGGAGCCGCAATCATTTGGATAATAGGTAACTTTTTCTCCCTCTTATCTTACCTCGCAATCTTTGGTGTCCCCTATTGTATCCTCGATGCCCCTCATTACAAGTGTCGGCCCTTCCTTTTCCACTTCTACCACAATGGTTGCGAGAGGTTTCTCCTAGTTCTCCCAAGTGGGGTCATTTGTCTTGACTCCTCCATGGACCATTTCACCTTTAGCCACTGCCCAATCCTCATCCACTATCTCTTCACTCTTTACATCCATGGTCGCTATTGACACCCCTCCTGCTACCACTATATCAAGCCCATCTTAGTCCGCCCAACAGATGGAGTTTGTCATGACTTCACTATTGTCACAACACCCGATGAGTCCTCCTGCTGGGTCACAAATTGAGCTTTGGTACATCCCTCCTTTCTCCTCACAGAATGCCACTCTCCCAAAGAAGAAAACATCTGAGACCACTACCCTCACATTCCCTTTTGCCCTACCTCCTGGTGCACCTTTCGTAGGTGGGATAGTTCAATCACTAGCCCAATTTATGGCATAGGGTGATAATACAAAGGAAATGCGGGCTCTCAGAATCTAGAAGCGAAAGGCCAAGGATGCCAAGAAGCCGGTGGAGCCGCAGGTGTATACTATTTTCAATGAAGCTCAAAAATCGATTGATTTTGCAACCATGTATCTGGATGTCATCAAATCGTAAGGGGAGATTTAACCTGACGATTACAACATGTTCGCCATGGGACTCGATCTGAGCATAGCCCAACCGTAGGAGAAAGTTGAGCTCATGGAAGAAACATAGTGGGTGGTGACCATTGACTTCCTCAAGGATGGTTGCCAACTAAAGAAGAGGTGAAACTTGTGAAGGATAGGGTCAAGGTCCTGCTAGCAAAGGAAAAAGTGATGGAAAATTGTGCACTTATCAGAGAGAGTGCAGGCAACATAAGAAGAGTAGAACAAACTTCGAGAGAAACTTGAAAAGTTCCAATCTACTGACCCCACCCTGGTCGACGTGTTGTGGGGGAGGAACCAAGACTATCAAAAAAAGTTGGATTTAGCAGAGTAGGGGATGAAACAAAAGAGTGAGGAGTTTGAATGACAATGTGCTCAATTTGAGTAAGAAATGCAATAGAGGGATGCAAACTTTGAGCACCGAAAGGCCCAATTGGAGAAGGAGCTCAAGGAGATGAAACTTTCCCTTGAGGAAAAATTAGTGAACACAAATCGAGCCAAAGAAAAATGGTTCACCAAATGGAGGAATTTGTTGGAACAACTTGCGTCTGCAAACAAAAGGATTGTGGAACTAACATAGAGTATTAGCTTGAAAGATGCAAAGATTTCCCTTCTAAGGAGTGTTCCCCAAGCCCCTGTTGCCCAACTAGACCTCATTCCAGTGGATCAGGAGTTATATGTTTCATACTGGGAAAAGGTCAAGGCCTTCTACCTGATACTAGAATCGATCCACAATTTATGTCAGAGGAGACAATCTTGAGTAGGGAAGTTTGTGGAGTGATTGATTAGTTCTCGCAGGTCATCGCAGAGAGGGTTCTTGAGGAAATTTTTTTGCTAAATAGGCTATACATGGTCTCAGATGAAGTCTTAGCAAAAGCAGGGATTGGAGATAGAAAAACCACTACCAAAACAATGAACAAGTTCATCCATTGCCACAAAGCCATCCTCCATGCTAGCGCATGCACAACCACTTTGAGCTAGACTATGGATAGCATGAGGGAGAAATTCTCTTGGTTAGCTGAGATGGGCCTACCCTCTCCATTTATTGTAGATGAGTTGGTGGCCACATAAGAGGAAATTGCGGCAAAGATTACAGAGAAGCAGTAGGACACATCCGCTTTTCAGAGCTTCATCCAACCCCCTACCGACAGATATTGAAGGTGTCACTCATCACATTGCATGGGTACTCTTCCAACTTGAGTCCAGGGTCGTTTTATCTACAATGTTGCCTTACAAAGAAATGATTGACCTAAGTGGAGCACAAGAGAATCTATGCGACATATCAACACCATCCGAGGTCAACTAGATGCCTTTGTAGGCCACTCTTTCTAAGCTCTGACTCTTTCACACAATAGGGCTCTAGTCTACAAGCCAGAGAAAGTTTTGGGTTCCTCGTTCTATAGAAAAAGCATCCCTAGTAGTCACCAAAAGTTGTGACTATAAAATTCCTCAAGATCCCTTTGGGTGGTCTTTCTTTTGCTAAGTACCGGCCCACGCCTCATATGTTTGAAATGCTTCCCTTCACTTTTCAATCGGGCCTCTTTTTGATAAACTCCATCGACCGCTACCACGTGTCTGCCAGGTGCTGCTTAGAGCAATTGCTTCCTTCACTCTTCTATCGACTCCCACCATGCTTCCACATGTCGTGACTACGATCACTTCAAGGTTGCTTCCCTTCACTTTTTAGTTGGGCCCTATCTACGTGCCAATTAGCTTTCATTTGCATACACTTTTTGGTGGACCCCACAGTTGGCGCCGATAGTAAAGAATGATGCCACGTGTCTTCCTGGCACAAGCTCTCATTGTAGAAAGGGAGAAATGAACCATGGGTTGCGACTTGCCACACGCATCTCCTTGGTGGGGGTTCTACTGAAGGGAAGGATTGAGCAAATAACAAGTTGTGAAATACTGCCACGTGTTCTAATTGCCTCCACTGGGAAGCGACACTTGTCTGCATGGGATTTTTCTAGGACCACTGCCATCATTCATAGGGGATGAATCTGGGTGGGGGATGACCATGTTCCATGTCCCAAACATTTAATGTTGCAATGGCCAAAGGAAATCATTGTTGCAGGCATCATTGCTTGAGATATGAGATTTTTCCTATTACTGGCCCTCTAGGTGGTGGAATTTTTTGCTATATATACTGCTTCTTTCTTTGGAAGAAGGGTTCAGAAGATACAAAAAAATTAGGAAAAGACACTAGGCATTTTTATTGTTTTTAGATTATTGTATGAGACTCTTAGACTATGCCACTGTTCAGCCTTTCTATTTTTCCTAAGCTATTTGATAAAACATTATACTGTGCCATTATTGTTTTAAATTGTTCATTTGTAGAACTTCTATGATTTTAATACTAGTTTGTTGGTTTAGATCATGTCTTTGACTCCTCCTTTCAGTGAATGTGTGTAATAATTATATTATGTCATTGAATGAATTGTTCAGATCTTTATCTTTGATTTTTGTTATTATTGGACATAGCGGATTGCTGATCGGGCCCTTAAATCAAATCCCAAAAGTTAGATTTACCATGCCTATATCTACTCCTTGGCACATTGCCTTAGTTAGATCTTTATTTTTTATATCTTCTTCCATTTCCCATTCAAAACCCCAATTATAGAAGTAAGCTTCTTTAAAAACCCGAAGGTCACTCAGTTTAACATAATTGGTCCCCCCATTAACTGAGTTTCCCATAAAGGTTGTTACCTTCCCAATTTTTGGCATCAACATATACAACATTCTAGATAAATATAGACATTTTAAATAGTTTGGAGATAAATATGTATTCCATTATTTATTTATATTGATCAAAGTTTCTAGAGTTTATTAGTGCTTGCTAGTGAGATTACAAATAAAAGGTAAAAAAAACACATGATCTGTGTTCTCAAAATGTCATACATAATACCATAAAATATCAAAATCACAACAACTCACCACTACACCAAATACCTATACACTTACTTTTCACGATTTACAAAACAATTCCCGCCTATTATATATGAATGTTGTTAAAATTTTCATTTTGAAAATATGACATGAATATAATGATTATTTATATTCTTATTCACAATTTGCATTCCAATGTGTGAATATGTCCAATATTTTATAACGAACATAATTAATATTGATATGATACATCAAATAATATTTTAATATTTGTTGACATTTTTCCAAATTAGAAAACAATTATCTTTGTGTACTCTCTTCCATTATTTGGTTTTAAAAGAATAGCTAAAATTTCCCATGAAACTAAGTCAACTTCCAAATAGTAATGGAAAATTATTAAGACTACAAGAATTGTAAACTAAATATAGGAAGTCAGCGGAAGACAAAAGCCCAAGAATAGACAGAAACAAAAAAGGAAAGTAGGTTTTGTTCAAGATAAAAAGAGAAGGGAAAGAAATAGTGCAGGACCATTTCAACAAAGACATACGCCATTTTTGTTCAACTAAAGGAGGGGTAGGAAAGTATTGATACAAAATTTTTCCTTCACATGGCTAGACTGTTGTTCACTTCCAAATCAAAACTCAGACAAGCATATTAACAAGGTTGGTTTTTAGATGGGTGTGGGATTTTGTGGGTTTGATTGATGTGGAGGACATGCTTTGCTAGGATCAAGTATTCACAAACTACAAAGTCCTTTCACATACTATAAAATTATGTTAAAATAATAGACATATTTATAATAAAATCATAGTCATTTCCTTCTTGTTTATGAGAAGTCTATTTTTAGATAGGAGTGTTTGCATTAATTTATAGCATAACAAAAGCAAAAAATATTGATTATTTTCAAATATCTAATTATCTCAATTGAGACAAAGTAATGATAATTAAATGAATACATTCATATTTATATTTGTGTAAGACACATAGAGAATAAAATTGCTACAATACTGAGATCCAATTCTTTTCATAGATCAAGAGGTGTGACAATTGAACTCATTAGCTAAATAAATATTGATAGATTTAACTAAAGAATTCAAGTGTACACAAAAAATAAGATTATATTTTGTAAAGGGGTGAGGGTCCTAGCTCAATTGGCTAAAGAATCTTGTTGCAGGCAGGAGGTCATGAGATCTGGTCTCCCCCCATACCTGTGGGATTAGAGGTCGTGTCACGCTAGTGTCACCAGTCACATGAAAAATGTTTACTAGGTGCACTATAGTTTATAGGGGGGGCTACCTGATTCTTTCAGTCTAAAAAAATATATATTAGATTTTGTAAAATAAAAATTTAAAACATACTACAATATACCTCAATGAAACCAATGTCACAATTGGCACTATCAATGGCATGTTGGATGGTATGGGTGGGATGGTAAATGATGTACCATCTTATGATGTTACATCCTAAAATATATAATAAATGCACAATGTTAATTCAATTATACAATTACAAATAAATTTACATATTAAATTTTTAAATTTAAAATGTAAAATATATTATAAATTCATATTAAAATACCTATACGTGACCACCAAACAAATTATGTATTAAGTCATCATTTATCACCACACTATGTACTTCACCACCTTCTACTATTTGATCACCCTCTATACTCCTAATACATTTATAATGAAAGTGAGTGAAGTCATGGGAGGTGACATCCTCTACACTATGTGGATCACAATCTCATCTTGAGAAAAAAATGATAATAGATATTGGATAAATGGGGTTCATCACCCTCTGCTCTCTCAACGGTATTTTTACCTAACCATTGCTTGGACCTCAAGGCTAAAACATTTGTGCATGTCATGCTATATAAGGGTATCCATGGACTTGTAATACCACAAAGAGGCTGCACCTCCATAGTCTCCTTGATGATTGATGACACCATCATGTGATATATAAATTATTGTGCTAATTGTCTTTGTCAAGGTTTTAGTATTCAAAAAAATCTTTGTGTATCTTGGGTAGAGCCTCCACCTCTACCATGAAACTCCCTTATATCAAACTAATTGAGAATTTTGTGAAGGACAAACTCAATAATTTTTTTTCTAAAAGTGTAGTTGCATCTAATGGTTATTACATGGAGGATGGTCAAAGACCATTCACCATATATTTCAAAAATTATTATTTATATCAAGAAATTTTTTAGAACATTGTAAGATAACTTCAATGCATAATCTTTTTTAGAACATTGTACGATAACTTGGGCTTTAGTTATATCTTTTTTAGAACATTGTAAGATAACTTCAATGCATAATCTTGGTGACATTGATTTTTATGAGCTTTCAATTGATGAATTTGACTCATGAATGAGTCAACTTGCTTCATCATTTTTTCCAGTCATAAAACAAATAATGCATAGTGTGGATTTCCTATGGATACCTTCAATGATGAAACTAGTTTTACCAACATGAATTTTTATTTGTTTCAAATTACATAATAATTTCTCTTGACTTTCCTTAAGGTTTTTTAGAAGGGTAGGGAGAGACTAGGGTGGTGTGAGGATCTCTTCAAATATCTCTTCAACTATATTATCTTCGAGGTCCAGAATAAATTACAAGAAGCATATTCCAAAATAGTCAAGTTAATGAAAATAAAATACAAGAAACATATGCGAGTTTTTATAAAATAAATAACATACAAGAAACATATTCTAAAATAGTCAAGTTAATGAAAATACAAACATGATTTGATTTAAAAACATTGAAATATTTCCTAAATATCTTTCCTTCAACATGGCATTGGTAGAAATCTTGGGGTAAAATTTAATTTTATGAAACACAATCACATTTTTCTATAGTGAGCTTTTATTAGATCATTATGTCACATCACATAGGATGAGGACACCTATCATGATCTAATCCCTTTATCATTTAGGGTTGTTCTTATAAAGCACTCTCCCTCATTGTATTATAATTCTTGAAGACTATAGAGGTTCATTATGTAAATTTTTCTTGTTGAGTATATAGAAAATCATTGTTTGTAGCTCTCTTGTGCAGAAGGTGTTTTATTAATTGTTTGATCCTGTAACTCATGTTTATTCACAATTCTAACAATGGGTAGTCAGTTTTTTTAGATTTTTATGATAAAAAATGCAATCATCTTTTATATATCATAAAATGTGATCATATTCTATATGCCATACAATTTTATCACATTTTATAATGTGATTGCATTATAGAAGAATGAGTGATCTGGTTACTTTTTGTCCTAAATTTTGGTGCACATACCCTTGATGTTGAGCTTTTGCATATCCAATAGTTCCCATCAAGATGTATCATAATTCTTTGTTGTTGCAATCCACACAAACTACTAGATTCAATATCAAAAAAATGTTGAGGGTTTTATTGCATATTTTGATAAGAAAAAATCTGAGACAAGATAGGTCTTATTTTTGTATTGATTTATATTGATCTAATGTGTAGTTGGGTTCATCTAATATGTAGATAGATTGTTTTATGATGCAATTATAATTTTTTATTATGCTAATAGATTAATTTGATTTGTTACTTGTTTGGGTTTATTTTTGGTGTATGTTATGAACCCCTTTGTCATGATATTGTGGGGTAGGTAAAAAAATGGTATTGTAATTAGTGCTACCTTTTATGTTCCTAATGAGCTATCATTATTCATATTTTTCTCTATCAAGTTAATTTTTGTATGCTTTGTAAAAAAAATATTGTAAGAGCCATATATTTAAATTGCATCCAACATTTTAAAAAATATAACAAGTAAATCATTATCATTAACTAACAAATACAATTTATTCAAGAACATAACATATGTTAAACTTTTTCTAATATATTTACTCTATCATATAATTGAATTGAGTTTTATAGAATACACTACATAGTTGAGAGGGAGTGATCTCACTAGGAGTGAGACAACCCCTAGTTGCAACGTAATCAACTATATTATGGTGTTGGCAATTTTTTTAGAACCACTATTATTTTACTGTAGAAGAAAATAATCTTATATTTAATTTGATGTTTATTTATAGCTTGTAGTGGTAATTCATATCCAATATGCTAGATGCATTTTTTACCTAAATAATTATTAATTAGAAGTTTAAAGCATCATATTTTGGAAATTTGATAAATTAATAATTATTTTGGAAATACATAAAAAATTCCAGATAGAAATAGAGAGTTTAAATAATTTATTTCATAATTTATTTGTATTGATGAAAGTTTCTAGAGTTTTTTAGTGCTTGCCATTGAAACCACAAATAGCAGGTAAAACAAACACATGATCTCTGTTCTCAAAAAAGTCATACATAATACTATAAAATATTCAAATCACAACAACTTATTAGTACACCAAATACCTATACACCTACTTTTCACAATCTACAAAACAATTCCAGCATATAATATACAAATCTTATTTAAAGATTTCTTTTAAATGAAAAAAAATAACATGAATATAATCATTATGATAATTTGCATTCAAATTAAACACTGTTTGGTATGCTAACTATTTCATAACCGACATAAATAATTTTGATCTGATGCATTAAACAATTTTTTAATATGTGAGTGATTGATTGCTGACTTTTGTCGCATTAGAAAGCATTTATCTTTGTATATTGTCTTTCATAATTTGGTTTTCAAGGAAAAGCCGGAATTGCCCATGAAAATAAGCCGACTTGAAATAGTAATAGAAAAATCTCGAGACTACGCGAGTCGTCTTCTGTCAAGTAATCCGCCGACTTTGCCGACTTTAAACGTGAAATAAATAACGAAAGTCCGGTAATAGACAGAGACAAGAAAAGAAGCAACTTTTGTGCAAGATAAAAGAGAATGGAAAGAAACAGTGCAACGCCATTTCTAACAAAGACATACACCATTGTTGATGATCCGTCAACAGACGATGTTGTGTCATGGAGCGCAGGCAATAACAGCTTCCTGGTGAAGGATCCCCACCATTTCTCTCTCCATTTGCTCCCTCGCCACTTCAAACACTGCAACTTCTCCAGCTTCGTTCGACAACTCAACACATATGTTAGTATCCCTTATTCTCATGCTTTTGTACTATTCTTTACTCTCGTTTTCTTGACTATTGATTCTAATCGTACAGGGATTTCGTAAAGTGGATCCTGATAGATGGGAGTTTGCACATGAATGCTTTCTTCGAGGGCAAAAGCAGTTACTCAGCAGTATTCGTCGAAGGAGGTCCAAACACCACTCTCAGGGGGGGAGTAGTCAAATGGATTCCAAAGATGATTTGGAAGAGGAATTCCAGATGGTTAACGAGGACGAGGATGCCATTGTTATGGAGGTTGTTCAACTGAAGAAGGAGCAGGAAAGTATTGATAGAGACCTTGAGGACATGCAGAGACGCTTCGCCGTGACAGAGCACAGACCTCAGGAGATGATGTCGTTCCTCCAAACAATCACTCACAATCCGAATTTCAGTGCTGAGACGCTTCAAAACAGGCAGCTTGATATTGGTAAAAAGAGGAGACCGTTGCCAATGCCACATAAGGAGGAGCAGAAGAAAGCAAGGCCCGAATTGGGCTTGGAATGTTCTAGAACAAATGCTTTGAGTACACATGGGTTTGTGGATCCTGGGATGAGTAGCACTTCATTGATTGCGGATGGGTTTGAAGATTCTGTGCCTTTGATATACTCTGAGACCAGGGCTGGACTGCTTTTTCAGGAATTAATGGCTACTTGTTCACTTGGAAATCAGAGCTCAGAGAACTGTATTGACAAGGCTGATTTTGAGATGGGTGTGGGCTTCGAAAAGGATCTTGTGGGTTTGAGTAATCCGGATGACATGTTTTCCTGGGATCAGGTATTCTCTGAAGAAGCCCAATTCACAAACTACAAAGTTCTTTCAGAAATGCCGGGCACTCAGATCAACAAATCACCAGATTCCAAGTGAAGAAGAAGTTATGATGGATCTCCTTTCAGAATATTCAATGCCTTAGCAAGGCTGCCCTGAATAATTTTTGGAGAATCTTTTATGTCCGTTTGAAGAACAGTCTAATCTATTACAGTGGGAGTTGCCTCACCTGCTTGGGGACTGGTATAGGTTATATCGAGTCCTATCTTATTGTTGAAAGTATATTTTGACTGTTTTTTCTGTCCAAATACTGGTGGCTTACAGGTTTTTTCTGTCCAATACAGGAGGACCGTTGTTGCTCCCATGGAGTATAACAGTTCAGTTAAGTTGAACAACTATATTTTAATATGAACTTTTAAGCAATGCAGCAGCAGCAGTAGTGTGCAGGTCAGCGGCCAGTCATGGCATTGAAGCAAATTTCACACACTTAAAAATTTAGCTGCATATGTTGTATTGATTCTGCAGCTATTTATGTGGTCTGTGTTGTGCTGCAGTTTTGGTTTAGTTTGCATGGATTTATTTATCTTATACATCTTTCTAGTTTGCATTTTTGTTAGAATTTGTATGAAATTAAGATTATTTGTGGGACGGCCCAGGGCCTGGGTCCAGCAGTAATCCTTAAGGAATTTACCATTGCTGGCAGAGTAACAACCTGACTTTCCAGAATGGCACCTCATCAAGGTTAGAGTCACGGCATGACTCTCCAAGATGAATTTTTTAGTTAGAATGGTTATAATGAACAATAATGTGGTCAGTAAGTGTGACCGGTAAAAGTGGAACATTACCATGATGATAATTTGTTCTTTGTACTTCCCCCCAGGAAAATGGAATAAGCAGGCGGGATATAGAAAAGACTGCCCCACTACCGCGAGAGGATCCTCAATCAACCAATGGAAAATGGAATAGCTGGGAAGGATAGAGAAAAGATTGCTCTCCATTGGAATGGGCGGATCCTCACCACTGGTGTGATAAACAGTTCTCCCATATGTAATCCGATCCAGGATGACATCATGAGTTTGCTTTTTTTTTTTGTTAGTTTGATCTCTCTTTTGTCAGTAGATACTTTTCTCTGTCGAGATCATGTGATTTATTTCTTTGCTGCACCACATATCTTTTGATTTAGAGCTAGATATTTTGTTGGTGGTTGTGCTTGTATTAATTTGAATTGCGTGAGATCTATGGCCCTTCATTGTCAAATCATTAATGTTATTTTGGGTGATAGTTATGTTTATTGTTTTGTGTATAATGTTGTCATTTTAGAAGTTTTTTAAGAAGAAAAAGTTTTTAAAATTTGGATTTTAAGTTAAAAGATGTGAGATTATTATAAGACTTGTCAACAAAAATAAATAAATTAAATCAATTTATTTAAACACTTCATTTTTATAATTGTTTTTTAATAAGAGACCTATTTAAAATAATTGGTATGAGTCTTATATGAATTGTAGCAACACATTACAAGACAACCATTATCATAAAGTGAAGATTGCTAGTGGGCCTATTGAGAGTCTATATATATGAAAGTGTGCCATCAATTTGATTGTCTCTTTTAATGGCTCAACATCTAAGCATTTGATTAAAAATTAAGATAACAAAATTCAACTCACAAGATGATATCTTTAAAATTGAAAACTAATGAATTATCTAAATAATATCAACTTACTCTTCCATCTTAGTGGATAAGGTTTTCTATTTCATATCTTCATTTAGTTCTTTTCAAACAAAATATAACTATTTTTTTAAAGGCCAAATTGCATTTTTCAACATGGCTCCTAGCCTTTATTAAGTTGTTTATCCCTATTTGTATTGCGAATTAAAGTGTTTAATAGTGGGTTACATTATTGTAAAAAAATGTATATATATGTTGTGTTTCTTTTATATTTTAGATTTGTTTTGATTGAAATATATTATATATAATAATTAACTTATAAGTAATATATTTTCATTTGAATTTGATTCATGGCATGTCTACATTCTAATCAGATTACTATTCATTTCCAAAGATTAGTCTTGATTTATAGATCCTCATTCATCACCTTGGATCATATATATGGGTATAGATTTGACTCATGTCATTTTAACAATCATACATTTAGTCCTAAATTTTAAAAATTGAAATATAAATACAATCTGATAAATGCCCTTATAAATCATTGTCAGTGGACCTAGCATATGTTTGTCTTGATTTGTATGTTATGTTTTGATTAATAGGGAAAAATAAGTTTTGAAGGGACCTGAAACCCTTTACATCAGATACAAAATGCTGCTCCAAAAAATAAACAATAGTCTACGAGCAACAACTCAACAACCAAAAAACCAACCACCACTAGTGCCAAACTAAAAGAAGACAATCAACAACCAACAACACCCACCAGCAAAACAACATACAAAAGAAAAACACCAAATAGAAATAGAAAGAAACAAGAAACTAGTTAAGGCCACTAAGAGTTTTGGCCACCTCAATCTGTTGGTTTTTATGTTTTTCAACCATATCCAACAGTTCCTTTTTCTCAGCATCAAAAGCTTTCTTCCATTCAGCTGATCCTCTACCAACAAGTACCTTATCATCATCCTTCACAGTTTTTTTACCCTTACCCTTAGCCATTTTCTCTATCTCCATGATCTCCGAGAAGAAAACCTAATCTTCTCTGAGTTGCCCAATTTTCTTAAAGAGAATTTCCAAGGCTTTTGAACTATTCTTAACCGAGGTATGGCTTACTTGCAACAGTGTTTTGATATGCCCATTAATAGCAACAACCTTGGCCTCAAGAGCTTGCATTCTATCCTTGCACAATGCCTTGAAATCATTAAATGAACCTTCCAGTTCTACCATTCTATCAATGAGGATGTCAAACACAGAGGCCTTTTGAACATTCTCCATATTCACCTTTAAGACTCTTATCTTAATATTAATTTTATTGAATTCTTGCAATGTCTATTTGGACAATTTGAAGGTGCATGTTGCCCCAACCCTCGCCATGTCTAGCAAACCAAAAATAGAAGTATCATCCTCATTCAGGTACAAAAATTCCTTCGAAAGAGGATCAATCTTCAAGGGTGGATTAACATTTTTCTTTTCCTCCTCCACATTTAGATCCCAAAACTCCTTCAATAGAGACACCTTCGACATGTCATGAACTAGAGAATCCTCCACAGTCACCATTTTATCTGCAAGAACCTTACCTTCCTCTACCTCCTTAGGGTTTGTGGTCGTAACTACATAGCCTTCTTCTTCAAATTGGCCAATCTCTTCGACAGTCTTCTCGATTTCTCAACTAATCCAACATTAACCTGGGCCCCATCCTCAAGATCCCCACCAACAAGACCTTTACCAATAGCCACTATTGCAGCCTTGGGAGAGGACCCATTCGACCCTACCTCCGCATCATCACTCCCTGAAGAGGCCAACCTCTTAGGAGCCCTGTTACTTTTAGAACCCACCACCTTCATTTTCTTGGAAGCCGAAGCCACAGTTGCAGGGAAAACTTCATCCTAGTCCTCCTCCTCCTCCGATGAGGATTCTAAATCTGACGACCCTGATAAAGCACTAAAAGCCTCATCCTTGCCTTTGATGGCCTGAGCCAGGGTTAGAGATTGGACATGCTCCATAATAAGCAAAATAAGCCCTTCATGGAGGATAGGAGCCCTCCTATTCTTTAGATGAGCATACACTGAGGATTCCAACGAAGATAAAAGAAGGGAAATGAAATAAAAAAACCATTCTTGAAGTGATTTAGGAGAGTGAAATGGTGACCAAGAAGAGCCTTAAATCTCCCTTCTAACATCACGTATCACATCATCACCTCCATAACCCTAGCCTATATTTTTTTAAGGGAGGTTCTATCATAGCCCCAACTCTCCAACTTGACCAAATTCTTTCGCTCATCATCCTAAAAAAATTGGGTTGTTGCTTCTTCACTACTCTTTTTGTCTTTGAAAAATTTCCTTCCCACAGTTGACATGCCAGTAACAATGGAAATAAGGTCTTGATTCACCTCCACCTCGATCCCTTTCAACACCAACTTATGGTTATGCCAAAGCAAGACAAACTTGGTTGAGGCATTAGGGTCATAACTGTGTAACCTCTCCAAAAATGGAGTGAAATTGCCATGATGAAGAATGTTCTAGAGCTTCTTCTTCCTCTGAATATCACCACATGAATGTGGCTCAACTTGGCCTCTATCACCACCCATGGTAGCCCAAACAGAACACACAAAACCCTGGTGAAAGCTACCCAGACAAAAGCACAATATGCATTAAACACCCATAAAACACCCATAAAGTGTGCCAGATGGGAAGAAGTACAAGGCCATAAAAGCCACAACAACTTATCCAATGCCATCATTTATTAAATTTTTTCTAGCATCATTGGGAATGATCGACCCTTCCTCCCATGAGTGAAATTCACTAAGGCTAACAACCAAATTGGCAAAAAAAATGGCAAGAGAGTTTCCTTCCTGATAGACGCGAGAGACGTGAGTCTCATCACAAGATTGCAACATCAGTACCGTATCCTTTATTAGCTGATCCACGTTCCATCTCGAGGGATGAGTACCATGCAAATAGTTTATGATATTTATAGAATCACCTTCCACCCAAACTTTGGAAAACCCCTTGCTAATAGCATATCCAACACTCATGAATGCAACCTCTGCTTTCGCATGATGATTATTCTGAGTACCCAATGGGAGTACCACCGTGCTAAGAAGTCTACCAAAGTTGTCTCTTAACACCCCCCGCATCCAACAGGTCTAGGATTCCGCTTCGGTGCCCCAATTTGTATGTTGTATTGTATTTAAAGATATTCATTTATTCATATAAAACTATGTTAGAAAGTGAAAAACATCTAGGTAGAAGAGCTTCAAAGATAATCTATTCTACATTGTTTCATTGTGACATCATACTAGGTACCATTGGATATTTTCATGTTGCTTTTGATATTTTTCTTAGATAAATAAAGTTGGTCCAATAGGGGTTTGTTTGAGGAAAACATGAAGCTCACAATTTAATAGATTCCCTAAAGATGTTTCTAAACATTGATAGTCCTTACAAAAATCTAGACATTAGAAGATTAAGGTGAGCAAATTTTAGTTAGCTAATTTCTAAAAATTCAATTCCATAATTCACAATTCAAATCTAGACTCATGAAGATTAGGTCTATACTCACATAGATTAGGTTCACTCACATAAGTGAACTAAGACAAATATAAGCATTTGATTAATTCTAAAACACTCATCTAGGAAACCCCTTGAAACCTAATTTATAGTGATGAATCAATTTGTGGCATCTTCATCTTCATGTCCACTAGTTTGGAATCTATCTAAGTATCACATTTAAATTTCATTAATTTTTTTAATTCAATTTGACATTTATTGTTTTTGGTCTAAAATCTTGTTTATGTAGGTTATAGTTATTTTACACCCCAAAATTTATAACTAATTTTCATCTTACTAATTTCTTACAAATTAATTAAGTAAATAATTATTTAATTAATGATCCTTGTAATTAACCATTATACTACCTACTTGTAATTAATTAGCTAAATCGTTATTTAATTAATCAACCTTTGCAATTAATTAATTAAATTATTATTTAATTAATTATTATTTGACATTAATTATTTCTAGTCCTCTCCTTCCCTATGTTTAATTAATTAAATGAAGATAATTAAATAACCTTAGCTCCCAATTCTCCCAACTTAAATAATGAATTAATCCATGATTAATTAAATAATTAAAGCTAATTAGTCCCTCTTAACATTTCTTCTAATTTAGCAATCCATATCATCCACAATCATTTTCCTTTGAATCCTAACCATTTAATCTATTTACATGGATTTTAATCTTGATCATTGTCCTTCTGTCATGTGTCCTCACTCCCACCTATGCTCCCACATATGTGAGATGCTAAATTATCCCACTCATTTCTCATGTATGTGTGTGCATGCTAGCTCTCCAAATCAAACCACTTCATGCTTCCACATGTGTGAGGATGCTAACTCATCCCACTCTTTTGTTACACATGTGTTAGCATGCTAACATGAAGGCATGCGACCCCTCCACCTCATTCCTTGACCTTGACTCATCTTGCTCATAGATGTGTGAGAATATCTCCCACACAAGTCACCTTGCTAACACATGTGTGACCATGCTTGGCCTTCAATCTCACACGCTACTTGTCCTCTTCTCATTTAATCCTAACATTTGATCAAATCTCATCCTTTGATCATGGATCTTCCTCTCCCTTGTTCAATACTTGTTATAATGTTATGGCTTCAATTCATGTATCTCAAATATTAACCCTACATTTTTCCCTCAAAAAATCTATTTAATGAGAGGCTTACCCTCCAATTTGATCATCCACTTTCATGTAAAGTTTATGCTGACATTTCCCTAATCAATCTACTCACTTGCACCCTCATGCAATCTATTCGAGTAACAAATTGCAAAGAGCATCCACATTTATCCATTTGAGCATATTAAAACAAATCAACAATGAAGGTATAAATACTATTATGTTTTTTTTATCTTATATTTTTCTTTTTATCTTAAGTCTTGCTCCATCTAAGTGTGTTTTTATTAGATTTTTAAATTTGTGTCTACATACTAATCTATTTATTGAAATCTCATTCAAAAGATTCACATATCTTTGAGAACTCTATTGAGGAGATCCTTCCCATAATCTTTATTTTTCCTTAGTTAACCTCTTTTTGCATGTTTTTGAGGAGAGTAAATTCCAACCAATTTTTAAGGAGAGCACATTCCAACCAATATATTTGATCATTGCATATTTATCATTTCTAGTTATGTGTTTGATGTTCTTCTAAAATATTTTATTCTTTGGAGTTAGAATCAAATTTGGTTATGTTTTTTCTAATATATATCCTCTAGTTATCTAGTGTTTAAGCAAGGTTCATATTTTTTGAACCAATTATCCTTAATTGGAGCATTTCTTTCTTTATAGTTTGAAAATAATTATTGTTAGGCTAAAAAATTACATTAGGTAGGCATGTTGATTACTAGGCATATTGTTCGATACATTTTAAATATAATTTGGTATATCTTATGAACACTTCATGTCCGAACTGATTACATTGTCAATACTAGATTTTTGTGAGCGCTTTGGCACTTTTCCCATCTCTCTATGGCTTGATTTTAGTAAGACTTTGGCATCCCTTCATCTTATAGTACTTTGGTTTTCTTTGAATATTTTGGCATGTCCTCGAGCTATCCTATGCCACCATATTCCTTGAATGCTCCAGGTGTTTGTTTATCTTGCTACAATTCCTAAAACTCAAAACTAGTTCTATGGAGGTCCTTTCCTTATATGATAAATGTGAAAAAAATTCTATAAATGTTATCTCAATGATAGTAAAAAATGAAGTGAAAATTAGTTTCATTACTACTTTCTTACCAGATAGAATTACATTGATTGGTTTACCTAACATGTACATTACAACAAAGAGAAACTCATTAGCTAGCCTCACATATTCTCCTACTCTAGAGTCTCTATAACTTCAAATGTAAGGCTATGACTGTAGGATAATAAACATTGTTACCAATCAATTTTCTATTAGTAGGTAGTTTTGTTTAATTAGGACAATTCAATTTTATATAAACTTGTATAATTAGACATTTACATGAATGATAAAGTAGTAATATTATTATTGATCTATTTGTAATTTTTAATCCAACATTTGGTATTAGAACCTCTTGTGCCTGGAAGTATGAAGATGTGATAAAGCCACATTTTGAAGAGGCTCATGAAGGAATGGGAATTTGAAAATGGGATTTCTATTTGGAATAAGCCATTTGATGAGGATTGAAGTTGAAGGTCTACCATTGTTGTGTCAAAGGATTGCAAGAAGGGAAAGGCATAAAAGAAATGTAAATTGTCATAATCCTTTGTCCAAGTCACGATTATATTTGGGTGATTCCAAAGAATGATTGGTGTAGTTAAGAAGGAAAGAAATGATCATGTACTGGCTTGATAGTCAAAGGAATTTACAACTACAAGTAGCCACTTGACCAATAGACCTATGTGAAGGAAAAATTCCCACTATTTTCTACTAAATTGTGTCATTTATTTGTAAGTATTGGACATAAAGGTTTGATCTTAAGGTTATTAGTGGAAGGGATAAAAAAATATATATTGGATGCCATATTAATCTCCATTCTCATTGAAGAACGAACCCTAAACTAGGGGAGAGGGGCCCATAATGGAGCACCCTAACTTTTCCTTTCTCAAAATCTTACATGAAAATTTCAAATCACTCCCAATTTTGTACAATAGTTTATTTGAAAACTCACGTGCTTTTTTATTTTTTTTTAGGGCCACATGATCAATATGATCCCACATCAAAATTATTTTTGTTTAGGTATTCGAAAAAGGCCCAAAAAAAAGTGAGGCCGATAGTGGTGCACTAAGTCATGTTTCATTGGTGCACTGATGTGGCATCACATGATTTATCTGTTTATGTATTTTATGGATAAAAGTGTTTTGCAATTGGATATTAAGGTGCTTCACTATGTGACCCACTGAGGACTACTTAGCACTATCCTCACTATTGGACCTCGCTCCACTATGGGTCCCTCTCCCCTAGTCACATTGAAGATTTGAACAGGCCAAACCATTTTCTTGAATTAGGGTTGGAAGGCATAAAGTCGAATGGAGCAAGGAAGAAAAAGATTCAATCTCCACTACCTTTGCTGCCATCAACAAATCTAGCCATGTTGAATTGGAAATGTATAGAAAAACTTGCTTGATAAGGAATAAGTTACCCACTTGATGCTCAATTGGCTGAAAGACCACATTGTGTAAGGAATAATGGCTGCAATGGGCTGAAACCTTATCCTTTTGGGACAATGAGAGACGAGTTTGAAGGATTGATGGAAAGAGGTGCAATTTTCTAGTATTCTAGTTGAGAAGAATTGAAGTGTTTGCTACTTGTTTTGCATCCAAAGAGGATTCTAGTCCAAGCTCTTGAGAAGGGAGATGCTTAAATTTGCAAACAAATAAATTGGAGTAAGGATTTTTCTACTATTTTCATGTTTTATTTTGGCATTAGATTCTACAAAAAGCATAGATTGATTTTCATGTATGAGATTTGAGCATACCATGTATGAGTTGTACTTTGAATTGTCATCTAGAACTTGTATTTTACAACCACAAAAACAAATACATAGATAGATTCAAGATAGAGGTTGTGAGTTTTCCACAATATTTTATAATGTTTTGTTACAATTTATGATGATTTGTTTTAGCATTGGTTGTATGTTAAAAGATTGTAAATATATATTCATTATTTTTTGTCCAGGGTTTGTTATTTTTGGAGTTATTATTTTAAATATTGTATGTATTGGAGTCATAAGGAAAATAAGGGTGTATTGTGTGTAAAGTGGGAAAAGCTGATAAAATAATAAATAAGGAAGAAGATGTTTTAGAAGAATAATTATTGGAAGTTAAGCAATCTAATTCCAAATTGATAACAGATTTAAAGGAAGTTCACAAGAAATGATATGGGTATTTGTGTAAAAGCCATAATCTTGAAAACAAATTGGACAATATTAAAAAATAATTATGAATCAGAAAACATATTGAAGTTGTTTGAATGATTTAAAAAGAAGAATGATGGTTTGGAAGAAACGTTGAAAAACTTAGAAGAGAAAAATAGTTTATAGAATGATGAGATATCTAGGTTGAAAGCACAAACTAGTCATTTAGATTAGTTTCTTGCATCACATCAAAATGAAATTGAATGTTTGAAATCAAAACCATTAGTTTGTAATGTTTCATGTGGCACAAAAGATTTGTGTTGTTCATTTGGCCAATCAATTGATTTGTGGAATATTGTTGAAGTTGTTTTTAATAAAGAGTGTAAAGATGAAGATGATAATATGTTTGAATTTGCAAATCTTGCTAATTGTAATAAGAACATTGATTTCAAATTCATGAAAATAATGAGATATTTATAAAAGGTCAAAGATTAGGAAAACATGGACAAGGAATCATAGAGCCAATTGAGTGAATTATGAGGTCAAATTATGAAGTTCTTGGTTATGTACAGGTAAAAAAAATGATGTTATAGGTGTTATAGGTTCAAATAAATTTGTTCAAAGAAAGCAATGTGTGTAGTGTTCTCATTGTAATAGGAAAGGAGATACAAAGGATATGTGTTGGGATATACATCCTTGTAGCATATGCGATTTTAAAAATCATTCTGAAAAGATGTGTTGGCATAGAGAGTGGAAAAATGTATATATGATAGAATGTATGCGAATTAATTGAGGATGGAGTCATGGATCAAATTGGGAAAAGATTACAAATATGTTAAAAAATTGTACAAGTATCAATATTCATCTATAAAAGATGATAGTTGTAGATTCTAAAGCCCAAGCAAATAGTAAAACACAAAAAATAGAGGAAGCAAAAGGATTTTACACAAAAAACACACACATCCTATGCTCTTTATTTTCTGATAAATAAATCCTTTACATATGACCTAATTTTATAGAGGTTTTTCATTACAGTTCTAAATATAGTTCATGCATGTATCTCATGCAAATATTAAACTATAATAATTTATCTATGTAATGCCCCGCTACGCAACCCTAGGGGAAGTTACAAATAACAACACAAACACAATAGTTTTTTTTTTGAATTAAGAACAAAAAGCATGAAAGTTCACTACACATTGCCAACAACCCCTAAGGTTACGAGATTGAGTTTACTTAAACCCAAAAAAGAAACATGAATTAAAACATAACATTTAAAATACTTAACAAATTAAATGCTCATACATTTAATTATATAACCTATTAATTACACATCCATTCCATAATGATAAAATTATGTTAAGCATAAGTAATTCCACATGATTCCAATAATATACTTTACAATAAGATTACAACACTCATTCCTTAAATGAGGTAATTCCAATATACAAGGTTACAAATTACATCTTCCACCTCGATACAAAGAGGGGTAATAAATTACAATAATATCTAGAAAGAATTAAAGCATGGAAGAACAGGATCCCACAAGATCTCCAACTGGAAACTTGGCCACACGAACAAGAAGATGACCCAATGGATTAAGGTGCACGTTCCACCCAACCATGTGATACCCGAAGGCTCACCCCCCATGCTAGGAGATAGTAACAAGGAATTATAGACAAGACCATCCACCCCTAGACACAGGCTAACTCACACTGACACAACCAAACACATGAACCATACAATCATAAGGATAACACAAGTACAACTCTAACATCACTGACATAGGTCACATTGCTTCCAGAAATAAAATAGATAGAGTACGATAAGAAGACCATACACATAAAACCAAATACTACCTGTTGTCATAGAAAGAAGGTCATCACATAGCTCGACATGGGATATCCTCTAGGAATATTCCTAGGCTTTGGCCTCCACTATGGGTTATCCTGGTGGCCTCTACCGAATCCCAACACCCATAATCACTCATGCAAAATCAAATACCTCTTGTAAGGACAAGATAGATGACCTTGCCATTCCAGCCCTTCCCGTCCCATGCCAAGTCTAAACAAGCCCTTGCGTCCATGAGCGAGGCTCAATTATCTTAATTAGTGTGAAATACTACCTAACTTCTAAGTACATTGATTTAGTTATCACTTGATTAAACCACTTCTGGAGGCTTCCCAGTTTACCTCTTTGGGTTCTGGCCCCTAACAAAAGCCACTCTTCTACTTGACAATATACCAAACAAAACCAATCACCAAGGAAATCTCAAGTGTAAACCAACAAAATAAAACCACTCCAACTCTAGGAGGAACACAAAATGAAACTCACTCCAAACACTGGAGACAACAAAAGTCAAAACCCTCCCTGAACATTGGAGGCAACAAAGGTCAAAATCCTCTCCAAACACTAGAGGCAACAAAACATACAACCCACTCCTTCCATAGGAGGCACGAAACACATGATTCTCTCCTGAACCAAAGGAGGCATAAACCATCCCTATTCGTGAAAATTGGGTAAAACAACAAGATACAACTATACGCACTACCCAAGGCAAAACAAAGGTTGACTAACATGATAATGCAACCCCAAAGTTAAACCCCTTATGGAAGACTTAACAACCCTTCAAATAAAACTCCCCAAAATGAAAACAAAAGAAGTGCACATACAAGAAGGGCAATCAAAAAGGAATTTAAATCTACATTTGGATTTCCTAAATCCACTTCCTTCCTTAACCTTCAATAATTTATAGCCTTAATAAAACCGACTTAATGACGTCTCTTTCAAACAAAAGATGAAATTTAAACCATCTGCTCAATTCCTTAATTGCTTTTAAATAATAATAAAATAAAACAGTTACTTCTTCTATTCTGAACAATTCAATAAATCATTTATCCTCTTCAAATGATAATAATAATAATCATAATAATAACCATTTCTTCTTTTCAAAATAAATCATTTCAAATACACAATTAATACCTTTTGCCCAACATCAGGAATGCACAAAACATCACTAGAAACACTTCAGGCAATTAAATAAACTAGGGTTAGAATTTCCTAAATCTAGTTATCTCAATCTACGTTACTTGCATTTATCCAAAATACATAAGATTTATTTCACGATGTTGAGGAATTTAAAACCAATAATTTAACTCTGAGTTTCTCAATCATATTCAATAATCAAAACAACTTGATAAATAAAATCATTTGATTAAAATAAATCAATTTTTATTTCAACTACGCTAAAAATAATCAACATATATTTAACTATAATCGAATACACATATATATTAAATATATACATAAAAGTATATTTTTAATGTATATACAACTTTACATATATATTTAAATATATAATTATCATACCCCATTAAACTCAACTAAATTAATTTATTTAACAATACATAAAGTATATATATAAATAATTAATTATAAACAAAATTATTTAAATATTAAAAATATGTATATATATATTATATATATATATTAATATATATATATATAATATTAAAATAATAAAAAAAAAATTAATTTTTTATAAAAAAAAAAAATATAAAACAAACTTTTGGGGTGCACCTCCCAAAAGGGAGAGGCAGGTTGCTCACGCAGCCTCCCCATATGGGGGTACGCTGTGTGGGCAACGTTGCTGCCTTGGAGGTAGTAGCGTTGCCTCCACAACACCTCCCCATGAAGGGGACTGGGGTAGGGCTCCCTCCTCCCCCCCCCTCCACAATAAACAATTTTTTTTATTATTAATAACATTTTTTGTTATATATTTTTTCATATAAAAACTGTCAATGAAAAAAAAGAATAGGGCATACCCTGTTACAGGAAATTTTCCCTGTAATATTTTTTTGAAATAAAAAGAAGTTTTTTCCATAAATAAACAATATATTTATAAATATATTTGTATGTATATATATATATATATATATATATATGTGTATATTTATAAATATATACCAAGATTTTCATTTCCACCAAACTATGCAAATGCACAACAAAATTTTGCAATCAAAATAAAATAGTCAACACAACTTCTGGGCTTTTAGTTTTCAGTTTGAAAAGAGATTTTCTTTTTGTTTTCCTTCAATTTTTCATTGTGTGATTGTTGTTTTGATTTCTTTCTCCTAATTCCAACAGAATTTTGCAAGTTTTGAAACCATTTCACATGGTTTTCATTGAATTTAAACAACATTTAAAGATTTTCAAACAACATAACAAAGATTTGAAACTCATTTCAAAATGAAAAACCAAAATCAAAGAGGGAACCTGGTTTTTTCTCCCAAGCTTGAAGAACTCAAATGGTGCTTCCAAATCTTTTTCCAGCCCACCCAAGAATTTCAATCTTCTTCTTCAAAATCCAAATCAAGCCACAACAAAAACTCTCCACCAAAATTGAAAAATTGAAAATTATATGAAATAGAAATTGCTCAAATAGAGTTTTCCCCAAATTTAGTCAAACCCCTAAAATATCCCATCCACCAAATTTATTGCAATTTTGGGGATATTTCCATTTCTTTTAAATTTAAAACAATTTTACTTTCTAATTGAAATTTCATGCATTTTTCAAAATTTCTTTTAAAACAAAAGAATTTCAAAGTTTGCAAAGAATTTATTTTATCTAAAATTTCAAAAAGTGAAATTTAAAACACATTTTTATTTTTATTTTAATTTAACTCTAAATATCCAACATGATTTCCATTTTTATTTTAATTTAAGTCATACTATGCAATAATGCCAAAACAACTACTTTATTTAATTTATCACCATTAACCTAATT
Organism: Sequoia sempervirens; assembly: GCA_007258455.2. Lineage (NCBI taxonomy): Eukaryota > Viridiplantae > Streptophyta > Pinopsida > Cupressales > Cupressaceae > Sequoia > Sequoia sempervirens. Next base: position 34,893 of record VDFB02122463.1, on the reverse strand, counting down.
AATCAATAAACTAAATCTAATTTTATTAATTAAATCAAATTAATCAATAAAATAAATAACATTTCAACATTGTAACTAGATATGTTTAATCATCATTTTAACTACACCCACCATTTAATAACCTTTATAATAAGAAATTAAATAAATAACCAAGGATGAACGAGCCATATTAAAACAACTAACCCTGACGACAACCCGATGACACACTATGCCTAGGGTGATGACTTGGCACAGAAAACCTAGCTACTATCTCCCAATCGATTACCGTTGGTCAATGGACACACTCAAACCTGTGAAATCAGGTGGAGTTGATGTCCTGTACCTGTCAACCTGCAAACAAAGAGTATATCGAACATGCATAAATATGATAAATAAAACACACCATGAAGAGGAAATCTCAGAATCATAGCCCTGGCACTCACAAGTGAGTGGTGTGATCTCGTCCCCTTCACCAATACACTCATCATAGACTGACAGTTCCATCATATACAAATATCTCATGCAATTACATGTTACAATAACTAGTCATCATTACACCAGTTAAAACATGGCAAATAAAGCATCAGATAAGATACATCACATCACACAAATAGACTATCACTCTATGAGTAGCGATCAAATAACACAAACATGATACAACATCTCAATAACCAAAAATCACATCAAAGCATCCAAGGACACACTGTCCAGCCAGAAAGAAAAACAGAGGGGTATTACATCCTCCCCCTAGGGTCAGGCTTACTCCTGGAAGCCTGCAAGTACCCCTAGTACAAACTCCATAAAATCACACATAATCAATGGTTCTAAAATTGATCCACTCCATATCTCAACATAAAAAGAATAACAACCCATGCTATAATCAACCCAACCAAGTACACTGTCAATCTATACAAATCAACATGGTGAAGCAACCACCAACCAAATCTCCAAAACACATATCCATGGATTAACATACATAATACACATATGCACCAATACACATCATCAAAAAACATCACAAGGCCACACATAGTGCGATATCATTACAATGTTAACTCAAGACAAGGTATGCAACATTATCACTTCAACATTCATTTAACATTTTGCATTTTGAATCCAGGTACAATAATTTAACATCTACATGATTTCTTAAGACTTAAAAAAAATAAAATTGGGGACTATAGGCCTCACCAACAAGATGCACCTATTATGCCATTATCATTAACATGCAATGGTTTCACTAATCCATTTTCTCTAAACTTTTACTTACTGCAAAATGATTTTCTATTCATATTATACATTTTCCATGATTATGAATGCAACTTGGGGACTTAGGTCCTTTACCCAAGGTTTGATCTAATAAAACAAACCTTCATGAATACATAAGCATTTTCTCATAAGACACAACATGTACCATGGGTTTCAATACACCACACACTCAAGGACAGGCATCTTTGTTAAACCAATGGGAAGAGAGAGAAGACAAGAGTTATTTATAGTTCTAACATAGGAGCGAATGCAATCATGGTTTCATCATCACATGATCACTTTCACACAAATGCATCAATCATATGAGAGTATGCAAAAATCTCTATGAACTAACAACATGATTATTCATTTTCTATTACCATATTTCATAATTTCAAAACAATATAACATGCAAAAGCAACTCCAAAACCACATAGGGTCAATCAGGAAATCGCTTGCACAATGAGGTAAAGCACAAGAAAACATGCATCAGATACTTGCATGGTGAAGAAAAAAAAAAGACTCCAGAAGAGAATATACACCAAAGAAACATCTTGGCACCGTCGAGGTCAAATAGACCTTCCCACAACATAAGCAGAGAAACCAAGCAAGGGTAATTTTAGGCAACACATGTCACCTGCAACCCACCAACAAGCTAAGGTCCAACATGCTCACTTGCAACATAGGATAGAGGGAAGTAATCAATCTCAACCTCAGAAGACTCTCAACCAAGGGAATCACTCCAATCCTGAAGGGTAAGGCAATACCTAGGAGGCATCATTCCTCCACAACTCAAGAAAAGGTTGGAAAACTCAACCCTCTAAAACGCCATACTAAGGCACTCAAGGCAAGAGGTCCTATGACTATCTCACCCCAACAATAATTTGGAACACACCCAACAAACACACCACAACCACACTCAAGAACCACTCAAGGGTCACAACTCTTTACACAACGAAAGAGCCATGTGTCAAGAAGGAGACTAATCAAAACACACTTCTTGGTAGGCTCGCAAGCCTAACCAACCCCCACCAAAGAATTCATCAACAAGACATGCAAGGGGCAAAAATAACAACAAAAATGGTTGTCATCCACCACATACAACACACCAAAAATTCACATGCTACACTATTGTCCATAATGCATTCTTCTAGTAGGAAGGATATTGGTGCATTGTGCACTACACCGAGGGTCCTATCCTTTCCACTGGATTCCTACACCATTGGACCTACACCACCTCACAAAAACTTATGGGTAAACAAGTGAGATCAACCCAAAAGGAAAACATAACTAACGAAAAAAAAACCTAGGTCAACGCCATGGCTCATAGTGCCCAGAGTATAACCTAAACAACTAACAACTTAATGGGTTCCACATTATCCTAGAGTACCCAGTGTTTAAACCCGGGCTCTGATACCATGTGTAACTCCCCGCCACGCAACCCTAGGGGAAGTTGCAAATAACAACACAAATGCAATAGTTTTTTTTTGAATTAAGAACAAAAAGCATGAAAGTTCACTACACATTGCCAACAACCCCTAAGGTTACGAGACTAAGTTAACTTAAACCCAAAAAAGAAACATGAATTAAAACATAACATTTAAAATAATTAACAAATTAAATTCTCATACATTTAATTATATAACCTATTAATTACACATCCATTCCATACATGATAAAATTACGTCAAGGCATAAGTAATTCCACATGATTCCAATAATATACTTTACAATAAGATTACAACACTCATTCCCTGAATGAGGTAATTCCAATATACAAGGTTACAAATTACATCTTCCACCTCGATACAAAGAGGAGGAATAAGTTACAATAATAACTAGAAAGAATTAAAGCATGGAAGAAAAGGATCCCACGAGCTCTCCAACTGGAAACCTCGGCCCCACGAACAAGAAGACGATCCAACGGATTAAGGTGCATGTTCCACCCAACCATGTGATACCTGAAGGCCCACCCCGCATGCTAGGAGATAGTAACAAGGAATTCTAGACAAGACCATCCACCCCTAGACACAGGCTAACTCACACTGACACAACCAAACACATGAACCATACAACTATAAGGATAACATAGGTACAACTCCAACATCACTAACATAGGTCACATTGCTTCCAGAAATAAAATAGATTGAGTATGATAAGAAGACCATACACATAAAACCAAATACCAGCTATTGTCACAGAAAGAGTGTCATCACATAGCTCGACATGGGATATCCTCTAGGAATTTTCCTAGGCTCCGGCCCCCACTATGGGTTATCCTGGTGGCCTCTACCGAATCCTGACAGCCATACTCACTCATGCGAAATCAAATACCTCTCGTAAGGACAAGATAGATGACCTTGCCATTCCAGGCCTTCCTGTCCCATGCCAAGTCTAAAAAAGCCCTTGCGTCCATGAGCGAGGCTCAATTATCTTAATTAGTGTGAAATACTACCTAACTTCTAAGTACATTGATTTAGTTATCACTTGATTAAACCACTTCTGGAGGTTTCCCAGTTTGCCTCTTTGGGTTCTGGCCCTTAGCAGAAGCCACTCTTCTACTTGACAACATACCAAACAAAACCAATCACCAAGGAAATCTCAAGTGTAAACCAACAAGAGAAAAGCACTCCAACTCTAGGAGGAACACAAAATGAAACTCACTCCAAACACTGGAGACAACAAAAGTCAAAACCCTCCCCGAACACTGGAGGAAACAAAGGTAAAAACCCTCTCCAAACACTGGAGGCAACAAAACATACAACCCACTCCTTCCACAAGAGGAACGAAACACATGATCCACTCATGAACCAAAGGAGGCATAAACCATCCCCCTTCGTGAAAACTGGGTAAAACAACAAGATACAACTATATGCACTACCCATGGAAAAACAAAGGTTGACTAACATGATAATGCAACCCCAAAGTTAAACCCCTTCTGGAAGACTTAACAACCCTTCAAATCAAACTCCCCAAAATGAAAACAAAAGAAGTGTACATACCTGAAGGACAATCAAACAGGAATTTAAATCTATATTTGGATTTCCTAAATCCACTTCCTTCTTTAACCTTCAGTAATTTATAGCCTTAATAAAATTGACTTAACGATGTCTCTTTCAAACTAAAGATGAAATTTAAACCATTTGCTCAATTCCTTAATTGCTTTTAAATAATAATAAAATAAAACAGTTACTTCTTTTATTCAGAACAATTCAACAAATCATTTGTCCTCTTCAAATGATAATAATAATAATCATAATACTAACCATTTCTTCTTTTCAAAATAAATCATTTCAAATACACAATTAATTCCTTTTTCCCAACATCAGGAATGCACAAAAAATCACTAGAAACACTTTAGGCAATTAAATAAACTAGGGTTAGGATTTCCTCAATCTAGTCATCTCAATCTACTTTACTTGCATTTATCCAAAATACATAAGATTTATTTCACGACATTAAGGAATTTAAAACCAATAATTTAACTCTGAGTTTCTCAATCATATTCAATAATCAGAACAACTTGATAAATAAAATCATTTGATTAAAATAAATCAATCTTTATTTCAACTACGCTAAAAATAATCAACATTTATTTAACTATAATCGAATACACATATATATTAAATATATACATAAAAGTATATGTTTAATGTATATATAACTTTACATATATATTTAAATATATAATTATCATTTAAATATACCCCATTAAACTCAACTAAATTAATTTATTTAACAATACATAAAGTATATATATAAATAATTAATTATAAACAAAATTATTTAAATATTAAAATAATATATATATATATATAATATTAAAATAATAAAAAAACAAATTTAATTTTTTATAAAAAATAAAAAAAATAAAACAAACTTTTGGGGGCGCGACCCCTCCCAAAAGGGAGAGGCAAGTTTCCCACGCAACTTCTCTCATATGGGGGTGCGCTATGTGGGCAATGCTGCCTCCACAGCGCCTCCCCATGGGGGGTGATTGTGGGGGCAGGGCTTCCCCACCCACCACCCCACCCCCCCACCACGTCTCCACAATAAACAATTTTTTTTTATTATATATATTTTTTTCATATAAAAATTGTCAATGAAAAAAAAGAACATGGCATACCCTGTTACAGGAAATTTTCCTATGTAATCTTTTTTTGAAATAAAAAAGAAGTTTTTCCAGAAAAAATAACAGAACAATATATTTATAAATATATTTGTATATATATATATATATATACATACAAATATATTTATAAATATATACCAAGATTTTCATTTCCAGCCAAATTGTGCAAATGCACAACAAAATTTTGCAATGAAAATAAAATTGTCAACACAACTTCTGGGTTTTTAGTTTTCAGTTTGAAAAGAGATTTTCTTTTGGTTTTCCTTCAATTTTTCATTGTGTGATTGTTGTTTTGATTTCTTTCTCCTAATTCCAACAAAAGTTTGCAAGTTTTGAAACCATTTCACATGGGTTTTCATTGAATTTAAACAACATTTAAAGATCTTCAAACAACATAATCAAAGATTTGAAACTCATTTCAAAATGAAAAACAAAAATCAAAGAGGGAACTTGGTTTTTTTTTCTCCCAAGCTTGAAGAACTCAAATGGTGCTTCCAAATATTTTTCCATCCCACCCAAGAATTCCAATCTTCTTCTTCAAAATCCAAATCAAGCCACAACAAAAACTCTCCACCAAAATTGAAAATTGCAAATTATATGAAATAGAAATTGCTCAAATAGAGTTTTCCCCAAATTTAGTCAAACCCCTAAAATATCCCATCCACCAAATTTATTGCAATTTTGGGGGATATTTCCATTTTTTAAAATTTAAAACAATTTTACTTTCTAAATGAAATTTCATGCATTTTTCAAAATTTCTTTTAAAACAAAAGAATTTCAAAGTTTGCAAAGAATTTATTTTATCTAAAATTTCAAAAAGTGAAATTTAAAACACATTTTTATTTTTATTTTAATCTAACTCTAAATACCCAACATGATTTCCATTGTTATTTTAATTTAAATCATACTATCCAATAATGCCAAAACAACTACTTTATTTAATTTATCACCATTAACCTAATTAATCAATAAACTAAATCTAATTTTATTAATTAAATCAAATTAATCAATAAAATAAATAACATTTCAACATTGTAACTAGATATGTTTAATCATCATTTTAACTACACCCACCATTTAATAACCTTTATAATAAGAAATTAAATAAATAACCAAGGAGGAACGAGCCATATTAAAACAACTAACCCTGATGACAACCCGACGACACACTATGACTAGGGTGATGACTTGGTACGAAAAACCTAGCTACTATCTCCCAATTGATTACCGTTGGTCAATGGACACGCTCAAACCTGTGAAATCAGGTGGAGTTGATGTCCTGTACTTGTCAACCTGCGAACAAAGAGTATATCGAACATGCATATATATGATAAATAAAACACACCGTGAAGAGGAAATCTCAGAATCGTAGGGCACTCACAAGCAAGTGGTGCGATCTCGTCCCCTTCACCAATACACTCATAATAGATTGACAGTTCCATCATAAATAGATATCTCATGCGATTACATGTTACAATAACTAGTCATCATTACGCCAATTAAAACATGGAAAATAAAGCATCAGATAAGATACATCACATCACACAAATACACTATCGCTCTATAAATAGCGATCAAATAACACAAACATGATACAACATCTCAATAAACAAAAAGCAAATCAAAGCATCCAAGGACACACTGTCCAATTAGAAAGCAAAATAGAGGGGTATTATAGTCTAAAAATAAGACAACACATGACAGTTAGAGTCAACATGCATTTAGAAATGATTATCAAAAAATAAATGTTTACTAATTATTTTGCATGGAATCCTTAGTGAATTGGATGGTGGTGAGGCTCATGCATCACTTACCAACATACTCTCCTTTGATGTTGAGACTCACAATATTATCTTGAAGTTTTGTAAACTGAACCTGAACAACTCTGTGCAGATATACTTTCATAGATCACAAGGTTTTCCCTTTCTTTCTCTAACATAGAGAAGACTCACTATCTCTTAGATCATATGAAACCTTATTTCTTTTAACATGCCAACATTTATATTTATAGAACCTTTTGAACATATTTGTAACTTTTTTCAAACTGGATCCATCAATGGGTATGAGCAGGATCATGATGGGCCAAAAAGTGGCAATATGATGGGTATGTGCAGGGTATGTGGTTGACGACTTTTTTTTTACCCAAAATTGATGAAACAAAAATGTTTTTAAAGGAGATTCTTAGCTTTCAACCAATATAAACTATTTTTTACTTTGAATTTAATAAATTATTACTATTCATTTTCTATTTGAATTACGAATAAAGTCTTGATTGATAGGCTGATTGAAAAGCATCTATATCTTTCAAACGGTATCACATTTTTTGAATCCCAAACATGTGTCACATTTTATGCTTCACATACTATAAGATTAATAAAAAATTAATTTCATGAAGTTTTGACCAAGTTAAGGTGGTCATACATACGAGTTTTTATATTTTTTAAAAGTTGTAATAAAAAAAGCATAATTAATTATTTACTTGGAAAAAGTTACAAAAAAATATGCATCACATTGGGACATGAGTCCTCTACTTATATCTAAAATATTATAAAAAATATTATCATTTTATTGTGGTTAGGGTGGTAAGACAAACACCTACTTATTTTTCCTTGAAATTTAAGTACTCTGCATTGAAATTTCAAATTTTCACCAAATAGATTTAAAAATAAAAATCTAGTAGTTTAGAAACTACATTCAATTTTCTACAAATTCTATTCTTACATATTTTTGAAATAATATAGATAACTTATTCAAATTTTTTACATCAATTTTCCTAACTCTAATTTTTCTAAATTTTTTGCCACTTAAGGGCCTATTTTTTCCATGATGATCCTGCACATACCCCAATCCATTTATAATTAATCTTCATACAATCTTTCTCAGATTTTCCATTCCACTCTCTATTCCAACATATGATTTTTCTCAATGAATCTTCAACCCACAAATTGTACAAGGATGAAGATCCCAACATTTCTCTTTTTTATTTCCTCCTTTGTGACAATGAGAACATTCCCTAAACTCCATACTTTTAGCTGATTTTCACAAACTTGTAACACTTGTTACATCACTTCTATCTCTCTCACCATATCCCAGGCCTTCATTCTTTGACCTCATAACTGGCTGAATGAGCTCTCTAATTCCTTGCCCGTGCTTTCTCAAAGCTTTTCTTTCATATCCCATTTTCTTCATATTTTTTTAAACCAACACTCTTTTCAAACAAGCATTTTCTATTAGCATCACAACCTACAAAATCCGTAATTGCAAACATATCTTTATCTTCACTTTCATGCTTTTTACCTAAAGAAACTTTAGCTACATCACCCATATAAAATGAAGAAGACAAATAATTTGTATCACATGTAGCATCATACACTAGTGACTTTGATTTCAAACACTCATTTTCTTTCTCCAACAATTTTATCTTTTCCTCCAAATCTTCATTCTTTTTCTAGACAACTTCATGCAGTTTCAATCTTCCTTCCAACTCTTCATTTTCCTTTTGCACTTTCTCTAATTCTTTTTCCATATTTTCATTCCCACACAAATAATAAAATCTTTCTTTGAAAAATCTATTATCTTCTCTACCAATTCAGAGTTACACTTTTTCAACTTCATCAGTTCATCTTTCAAACTATATTTCTCACACAATAAATTTGCAGTTTCTTTCTTCGACTTTTTACTAGTCTTTCCCATTGAAACAAAAAATTTAAACTCACCTTGTGAATGACTTTGATTTCACTACCATTTTTTTTTCTTTTCTTTGGTAGCTACAAGCTTCTTCACTCTTCTACAATATTTCATTTGAAAACCTCCTTTTTGATCTTTAACTAAGGGCTCCAAAAACAATGACTTAAACTTAGACTACAGATCTCACCTTCTTGACTAGTGGTTATTAATTGACTTGACAGTTCTTTTTTTCAACTTTGTGCTCATGCATTGCTTAGCTACCATGCTCCCTTTTGACTAGCAAATCCTTTGCTATAATCTTTGGCCAATGATTTGCATTACAAACAACACTTTCAAACTTTGAGAAATCTCTTATTTATACTTAACAACATCCAACGACTTCTTCCTTTAATCTATGATTTAGAAACTCTGGTGCACTCCTCCAATGATAGCTTATAGTCTTTAAACAATAATAAAAATAACGTCTTCTTTTCTATGCAGTGAGAAACTTCAAAAAATATGCAAAAACATTGAATTGCAACACTCCCACAATCTATTTAATTTATTTTGCAATCTCCCAACAAACACGAGACAAGGCTTTGATACCGATTGTATATTCTAAAAGCCAACCAAACAATAAAACACAAAAAATAGAGGAATCAAAAAGATTTTACACAAAAAACACAAACAACCTCAACTCTTTATTTTCTGATAAATAAATCCTTTACATATGACACCTCTTTATAGAGGTTTTCCATTATAGTTCATGCATGTTGCTCATGCAAACATTAAACTATAATAAATTGTCTAAAAATAAGACTGCACATGATAGTTACAATCAACATGAATTTACAAAAAATTATCCAAAAAAATGTTTACTAAGTATTAAAAATGAAATCCTTAGTGAATTGCATGGTGTTGAGGCTCATGCATCACTTCCCAACAATATTTATTAGGAAAGGTTTGATAGTTTGAGAAGTATGAAAGATATTATCTTGTAAGATGTCATGTGAAAATTGGAACTAAATTCTTGTAGTAAAATGCAGTAGCATGAGAAAGAGTGCTTTTAATAATTGAATTTGAGTTCTATAGATTTTCTATTTTTGTGGTATTGTTGTTGATGATAAATTTTGACATAGTTTGGTCCTAAAAGTTAGAGATTTATAGCTTGACTATAAGATAGGTCCCAGGATTGATACCTAGTTTGATCAAGATTTTGAGATTGCAGGACATTGCCAATAGAGAAGAGCTAACTATGTAATGGATTGGAGTGAGCACCAAAAGAATGACTTACAATGGTCAACTATAGTTTGATCATATTTTCTTGCAGAGTGACTACATCAATATTTAGAGAATGCAAATTCACCATTTTGGAGATGGATAGAGAGAGGCCCTATATGAAGCTAGTGCTACAACATGTATTTTGGAGTTTTTTTTCAAAATGTTCATCATGGAGGAGAATAGGGAATAATGAACATTTTTTTAATATTAATTATGGAGGAGTATATAGAATAATAGACATTGTTACCAATCAGTTTTCTATTAGCATGCAGTTATGTTTAGATAAGATGATTTAGTTTTATAGAAATTTGTATAAATATATGTTTAGATGAATGGTCAAATAATAAGATTATTGTGTGAAAGATTATTATGTGATATTTTTTAATTTTTAATTGCAACATTGACTAGCCATTGCAAATGTTGTTTAAGATTTTTCCCTATAACATAAAGGTGCAAATGACATTGGCTAAATGTATGTTTTTGATAAAGTAAGTAGCATTTACAAGGTGTTGTACCCTTTACACGGAGAGCCCTTGGGGCCAAAAAGAAGCTAGTTCAAAATAGGACATGAACTAGAAAGACAAGCTAGAACAAAAGGGAGCCAATCCCATACAAACAAAAGCCACTAAGGCTTGGTAGGACAGGCCAAATAGGCCACACACAAAATAGAATCAGGACATGAACAACAGACATAAAACATGTCAAACAAGACAAGGACTAGACAACCCTAGAATTTGAGGGGACTAAATTGACTCCTAAAACCCGAGGTTGCGGTTTGGGGAGTCCCTTCTTCTTTCTTTGTACAATAGAACAAGAAGGCTCAGAAATGAAGTCCATCAAGCAAGGCGAGATGAGTAGATCCACAAAAACCACCATGGGAAAAGAGCCACTTCACAGTGAAGGTGGAAGTGTAGAAGAGGAGTCAGGAGCATTGGGTAAATGTATGTTAGATACATTTTCTTAAAGGTTTTAATTCCTTGTCAATCCATCTATCTAGGTTTGTGTTTCCAGCACATAAGGGAGGATGTAAGTAAAAGCTACAAAATAAGGTTTCATTACCAATGTGTTTTGTTGAATATTCCTACAACTATTTCAACAAATCCATTCTATGTGTAGGCCTGAAATAATTACAAAAATTATTGTATCCTTTGTGCTCTAATAGAATTCAAGTCTTGATGATTCACTTCTTCATAACTTGTTTTCTTTTCTAATCAAAGTTGTTTTAACAAGAATATATTTCCACACAGGATCACTTGCAAGATGTACAAAACTAAATTAAGTTATTATATTGGAAAGATTTTTCTTCTCTTGTTGGGTATTCTTGCTGAGATAAGTGTTCCAATAATTCTTGGTTTCATTGCCTTGTTGACCCAACAATCTCTTGCTAGTAGTTAACATCTGCATAACACACAACACTAAGGGTAATATTTTATTGGTTATGGCAATGACTTGTGGATCCATAACTCAATTTTATTAATTAAATTTGTGCAGGACCAAAAGAATTACCATAATGATAACTTGTACTTTATATTTCCCCAAAGAAAAATGGAATAAGCAGGCAGGATATAGAAAATATTGCCCCACTATTGAAAAAATGATACAAAAAAGATTGCTTCCCATTGGAATGGGTGCACCCTCACCACTAGTGTGATAAATAGTTCTCTCATATGTAATCCAGTCCTGGATGACATCATGAGTTTGCTATCTTAACTATATGTTTAATATTTGTTTTGTGTGTAGGTACTTTTCTATGTATAATCCTATGATTTCATACATGGCCTACACCATATCTTTTTTTATTTAGACCTATTAACAATAAAATTTTTGTAGGTGAAAACCACCAAGTCGAGGATCACCATTTGTAAAATAAACCTTCGCGAATGAAAGAAAAGCACTATGATATTTCACTAAAAATGAGTGAATAGATTGAGATGCGTAAAATACATATTGTATAGCTTTTTAAAGGCATGGAAAATGGAATAGGTAAACAATCACCCAGTATGAAAAAAACAAATTAGAGTCATTTACCCTAAGTGAAAAACTTAACATACTAACACTTTTAAAATTAACATTTAAATTAAATCCCATAAAGACCTTCATTTAAGGAATTATGAGTGGATCTAGCACATGTTTGTGCTGATTTGCATTCTATTTTATTTTATTTAAATATATTCATTCATTCATGTAAAATTATACTAGGATGTGAAAGAAATCTAGATAAAAGAGCATCAAAGATAATCTATTCTAGATTGTTTGATTGCGAAATTATACTAGTTACTAATGGTTATTTTCTTGTTTTATTTGATCTTTTGCTTAATTCAATAAAGTTGGTACACTATGTGTTTGAGAAAATAATGACCCTTACAATTCAATAGATTTTAAATTCTGATAGTCATTACCAAGATCTAGACATTAGAAGATTGAGGTGAGTAAATTTTAGTTACCTAATTTCTAAAAGTTCAATCTTGTTAACTACAATTCAAATCCACACATGAAGTTCAAGTCCACACTCATGAAGATTAGGTTTGTACCCATTTATTAAGTTCACACTCACAAAAGTGAACCAAAGAAAAATCCAAGCATTTGAAAAATTCTAAGCCACTCATATAGGCAAGCCCTAAAGTACTAGTATAGTGGTGAATTGATTTGTGGCATCTTCATCTTCATGTTCGTAACTTTAGAATCTAGCTAAATATCACATTTAAATTCGTTCAATTTAGTATTTATTGTTTATGGTCCCAAATCTTGTTTATATAGGTTAATTGTTATATACATGGTTTGTTTATTTAATTATCTTAAATAATTTTTGTAAGAGGTATTTTTCTCCTCACATTAATTAGTGAAATAAACTTTCTTACACAACCTAGGTTTCTACTCTTAGGTTTTATCCTTATTTTATTTAGGGTTTCAATTTAGAAGTTTTTAAGTGTTTATATTTTATTTCAAGTTTGATTAAGGTTTGTATTCCATTTTCTTGTTTCTCACACATTGTTTTAGGGTTATGTTCTTCATTGGATGGCCTTGTTAATACTTGACCCTATCCATCTTTATTTATAGCTTAATGGGTGCATTTGATGATTTATTTTTAGATCTAATTATTATATTTATTTTATATTAGACTTTACAATCCTTTTATTATCATTTTTTAACTAATATGCTTTCATGAATTATTTTGCATGTCAAAATGTCATCCACATCCTCACATTCTTTTGAGAAGAGCTACTCATTTGAATCCTCAAATAGTAGGTATCTAATGAGAATGGTGTTCTTAATTATGTTCACATGTGCACTATGATTACTCTTATTTTTGAGACTGAGGATGAGGATTATGATCATGAAACATATTTGACACAATAAAAAACGTTTCCTATGAGATTACTAGTTTAGTTGAAGTAGATAGTTTTTAAATTTTGCAATAGGATTTTTCTATTTTAGTTATTTCTAAGACATTTTGTTTGCAAGTTCTTTGAGATATTAGTGTTAAAATTATTCCTAGTAATTTGAATGGTGCATACTCATCATAGTTCACTCTTAGCTTGTCCCTAGAGATGGTATACCTTTTATTTTCAGTTCTCCACTTATCATTAGTGAGCATATTATTATACTTATCATATTAATCTTTCTACATCCACACATCCTTCATCCTATCCCCCTACCATTTCTCGTAACTTTCATTCCATCCCTACTAGTGAACTATGACTACACATGGTCTACATTCCTCTACCATCTCCACTTCTATCATTATTTTGCCATCACAACATTATATCTAGAGACTTGAAATCTATCATAGATCTTGTTTGTTAGAATGCATTATTTTTTTAAGGATTTTAATGGTTGTCATGTAGGGTTTTGTGAAAAATAAAAATTTTATCCTTATTCTCTCAAATGTCATGAATTTCTATTTTTTTGGTGACTCATTGTGTTGATTCAAATTAATTAAATTATTATTTGAAACCTTGAAATATCATTATTCTATTCACCCCTTCATCTAGGTTACCAATTATGGCCTCTTATTAAGTATTGTCTCTTGTGATGTGTTCTTAAAGTTGTGTGATCTCTTCTTGTTATCCATGTGGGGAAATTTTATTGCATCATGTTTGAGCATGACCATCATTATTTATTTATATTTTTTTTGTATTTGCGAGCATGTTTTATCATGGCATGTGTAAAGTGTTTGTTGAGTTGTTTGAGTGCATAGATGTGATGGTGGTATGAGCATGGGCATCACTAGCACATTTTCATTCATCTGAGCTAACTTTAATTCTACTACAAACTAGTTTATTTGTATTTCAAAGGAAGAAAGGTATGTGGATCACACTTCTTATGCCAACCTAATGAGGAGAGTTTTACATTTTTATTTTCTTTTGCCCAATTACAATAATGAGATAAAAATTACAAGATAATCTAACACACATGTAAATATCAAGAATCTCATAACACACATGTAAATATCAAGAATCTCAAAACACAAGATATATGTGGGGAAAGCCCTTTTAGAAGAAAAACCTCACACTCCAAAGCATGTTCAATGTTTTATGAATGAAAAAACATTTACTATCTTGCAAAGAAAGTCTTCTTCTAAGAATATATAATGTTGACTATGGAGCTATTGTAATGATACATGCAAATACAAAATTCAAAACCCAATCCAAGGAATCTAATATATAGAGAATACAAATATGAAAATATTTTCGAGAAGAAAGATGGGTGTCCAAATCCACTTAGACATATTTGTGTACAATATTCTTTTGTAAAGTGGATGCTGATAGATGGTCGTTTTCTCACGAATGCTTTCTTGGAGGGCAAAAGCAGTTACTCAACATTATTCCTTTAGCAGGTCCAATCATCACTACTCTTAGTGGGGCGGTAGTCAATTGGGCTCCAAATATGATTTGGAAGGGGAATTCCCGAGGCTTAACGAGGACGAGGACGCCATTGTTGAGGACATGCAGAGACGCTTCGCCTTGACAGATCATTGATTGCGGATGGGTTTGAAGATTCTGAGACGAGTGCTGGACTACTGTCTAAGGAGCTAGTAATACTTGTTCGCTTGCAAATCAGAGGTCAGATAACTGTATTAACAAGGCTGATTTTGAGATCGATGTGGTCTTCGAAAAGGATTTTGTGGGTTTGAGTAATTTGGATGACATAGTTTGTTCAATTTCATGAATTAAATTCAAATCCATATCCATACTCATGGAGATTAGATCTATGCTCATATAGAGAAGGTTTACATTCACTTAAAGACAAATATAAGCTTTTGACAAATTTTAAGACATTCATCTAGCAACTTCTAAAAATTTAGTATAGTGGCAAATCAATTTATACCATATTCATCTTCATGTTTTCTATTTTGAAATCTGTAATATATTTAATTTTTAAATTTAATTTAGCAATTGTATTTAATAATCCCAACTCTTGTTTATATAGGTTAGTAGTTATTATAGGCATGTCAAAATTCATCACTAATTTTTATTTTATTAATTTTTTGCAAATTAATTAAATAAGGAATAGTTTACTTAAGTATCCATGTAATTAACCTTTCTACCACCTTCTTTGTAATTAATTAATTAGCCTTTGCAATTAGTTATTACTATTATATCCCTCCCCTAAGGTTAATTAATTAAACAAACTTAATTAACAAATCTTAGCTCCTAATTTTTTGAACTTAATTAATCAATTAATTTATGATAAGTTAAATAACTAAGACTAATTAGTCTCTCTTAACATTTCTTCTAATTTAATAAATCATATCATCTTCAATCCCTATTCATTTAATCTTAACCATTTAATTAATTTTCATGGATTTTAATCTTGATCATTCTTCTCTTATCATGTGTCCTAATTCCCACCCATGCTCTCACATGTGTGAGATGTCAACTTATCCCACTCCTTATACATGTGTGCACATGCTAGCTCTCCACGTCAACTGACACTATGCTTCCACATGTGTAAGAATTCTAACTCATCCCATTATTTGATCATACATGTGTGAGCATGCTATTTTTGAGACATGTTAATCCTCCATATCATCCCTTGACTTTGACTTACCTCTACCTCATCATTCACATATGTGTGAGCATATTTGCCACAGGCCACCTTGTTTTAACAAATATGTGACCATGCTTGGCCTTCCACCACACATGCTACTTGTCCTCTTCTCTTTTAATCTTACATCTTGATCAAATCCCATCCTTTGATCTTGGATCTTCCTTTCCCTTGTGATACTTGTCACATTGCTATGAATTCAACTCATGTATCTCAAATCTTATCCCTCCATTCAATCTTCCATCTTGACCCCACATTTTCCTCTTGAAATTCTATTTAATGAGAGGATTCCCATCCCATTTGATCATCTACATTCAAGCTAATTTTATGACATCATTTTCTTAATCAATCTATTTACATGCACCATCATGATATTTGTTTGAGTAACAAAATGCAAAGAGTACCCACATTTATTCATTTGAGCATATCAATAAATCAACAATGAAGGTTTAAATACTTTTTTTTTTTGTTTTTATTTCTAGCATTTTTTTATATTATCTTTGTTTTTTTACTCTATCCAAATTTTCTTTCATTTGAGTTTTAAATTTGTATTTACAGTGAGAGAATTTAATGATTAAAGGTAAAAAACATCTAATATGCAATTATAAAAAGTCTTTATGTGGTCTTAAACAATCTCCTAAAATGTGGTATCAAAAATTTGACACATATTTTTTTTCTTTGGGATTTCGAAGATCTAAATTTTACCATTGTGTGTATAAGAAATATGATAATAGTTGCATTCTCAGTATAGTTTTCTATGTAGATGATATGTTGTTTATTAGAAATAGTAGGAGTATGATTTCAGATTTGAAGTCTTAGTTGTTAGCATAGATTGAGATGAAGGATCTAAGTGGACCAAGGCATATTCTTATGATGAAGATCAAAAGATATAGAGATAACACACAAATTTGGTTAATCCAAAGCATGTATGTGAATTCACTATTGGAGAGATTCAGTATGGTAGATTGCAAAGGATTAGTTGTTCACGTGTTGTAGAAAATGAATATTTTTATGGATGATTTAATCCAAAGTCTCCTACTAAGATGGAGGACATGACCAAAGTACCATATGTTAGTTTTGTTGGCAGCCCTTTGTATCCTATGGTGTGTATGAGGCCAAACATTGACCAAGTAGTGGGAGTTCTTGGTCGGTTTATGGCTAATCCTATATGGGTGAATTGGGATGTAGTTAAGAGAGTGTTTAGATATTTTTAGGGCACTTCTAAGTATTCCATGTGTTTACATGATAATCCTCCTAGAACTTGCCATTCAATTAGTATTCATGTGTGTGTGGATTCAGATTGGGTAGGTGACATTGATGGTAGAAGATCCATTAGTGGATATGTGTTCATGATGTTTGGTGGTTCTATCAGTTGAAAGAATAAGTGATAAGTTTTAGTCACTTTTTCCATAGTAGAAGTAGAGTACACAATAGCTACTCATTCTTGTAAGGAATCCATTTGGTTTAAGAGGTTGTGTTTTGATATTGGTTTCAATGCAGGGAAGATTAATATCTATTGTGATAATCGGAGTGTCAATTTCTTAGCAAAGAATCCTACATTTTATGCCAGAAAAAAGCTTATTGATTTACAATTTCATTTTTTTAATGATATGATGGAAGATGGAAAGGTGACGTTAGAGAAAGTAAAAACTTTGATGAATGTTGCAAATGCATTAAAAAATACAGTGAGAACCAATAAGTTTAGGTGGTGTGCAAGGTCTATGGGCCTCTCATCCCCTAGAAATTAAAGTCATATTCCTTCCATTGGATCCTTAAAGGTGTTTTACAAGTGGGAGAATATTGGGTGTTTCCAAAATAGTGTCTCACTTTTGGGACGTCCTGATTTTTTCTTGAAATCACTTGTTTTTAGAAAAACTAATGTTTTAAGCTTTGATAGGTTCCATCTAAAGGGTTTTTAATTGAAGATGGTTAGATAAGACCCCCTTAAATCAAACCCCCTTAGATAGAACCCATCTAGTATTAAATCATACCCACAATGGAGTCTCCTTTGCACCTATCATAATGCTAGCATAAAAACACTTCTTCTTTATCTTTTGAGGGATTAAGTAAATTCATTCATAAATTATATTTTGCAAGATTGTAGCCTTGAAAACGATCTTTCCAACCAGTATAGTTTTGATATGTTTTCATTTTATCATATATTTAATTTTTAATTTTTACTAAAAATAGATTTTTCACCAAACATCAACTTCTCCATTCTATAGAGGTGGAAAAATTGTAAACCATTGTAATTTTTTTTTCAAAAAATACCTTTTCCCTAGGTATTGATGTCCTTATTTCACCAAAAATAAAATTGGATTTCAATATATATACAAAAATTTATGTTTGACGAAATACACCTATATTCAAATTATAGTTATAGTGACTTAAAAAATAATTTTAAAAAATATATTTGGCAAAAAATTATGAAAAAATATCTTTGCCCTAGATATAGATGTTAAGAATCTATATTTTAAAAAATAGAAATTTATCCTTTCTAGAAAAAAATGTTATTTTTGACGGCATAGACGTTACTTTCTAAAAGTGTTGTTTACTATTTAAAACTAGTTATTAAAGGAGATTTTGAAAGATTCATGATTTATTTCAAAAACATTTAAAATATATATATTTATAATTTACACTCAAATTTCCACAAATCACTAGTTCGCATCATCTTCAAATTCTTAACAGTTTAGCTATTATAGAGAAGGCAAAGATTCAATTAAAAATGTTGATATAAATGTCCATCTTGGCCAAAAAGTGAGACACAATATTGTGATTTCACCCTGTTAACAAGAAGAATTCTCAACCTTTTTTTCCTACAAATGATTATTTAATTTTAAAATAATATTTGATAGTTATCTCATGTTGCATTGTGAGATACAACTTGTAGTTTCTATTTTTGAGGAGTCAAGTTTGGAAGTCACAATTTATAGGTGGATTTGTGCATGTTGAATTTATATAGAATATGTGCACCATGTATGTGCAATTATATTTTGTTAGGTGTAGGTTTTGCATGTGTAGGTTAAGTGACAATTGGCAATTGCAATATTGCATGTGAACTGACAAGTTGAAATTTTGTAGTATGCATGTGTAGTGTTTTTGGCATCAATTTTTTCATCTTTAGATTTGGATGTTTTATTATGGAAATTTTTAATTAATGCATTGTATGATCCTATATAATGAGAACCTGTATTTTCAATTTTGTACTTGTTTTTTGTTGAAGTGCCATTATGCTGCCAAAATGACTCTAAAATCTTGAAGAAGTGTGAAGATCTTATTAATGAGCTTGATGTTGATATTATATTGTACTATATTTTGATTAGTGATAATACAAAGTACTGTGCTTTTTAGAGTGTGGGATTTTCCTCCTAAAAGGGTTTTATCCATGTGTAGACACTTAAAAATGTCTTGAATTCAGTATCATACACTTGAATCAGGTATACTAACGCATTTCATCTTGAAACCCATCCTCTTTTAACTTAATTAATTAAATTAGCCTGGCTATTTAATAAATTGCTTCATTCTCATATATTAACCTAATTTATCAAATCAGGTTAATTCACCTCCTTTCATGCTAACATTTTATGTCATTAATGATATGATTAGAGGGAGAGACATTATTGATTTGGGAGTCAGTTGGAGCATAAGAAATGGGAATCAAGAAAGGTTCTAGGAAGATAGATGGTTAATGAAGGAGCCTTTAAAATCATATGAAAGCTTCAATGGATGGGCTGAGACCTGCAAGGAAATTTATGGGACTCATGTCAAGGACTACTAGAGTAATGGGGGATGGGTGAATTTGTGCTAGATTGGTTTGGACCTGGTGCCAATTCAATCCTCTTTGATGGTAGTTAAGATGGGGTTGAGTCAGTAGGACTTGATCTTTTAGTTTGGACAACTAACCCTTCGGGTAGCTACTCGGTCTCTTCGACTATCTCTTTGTTGTCCCTAATGCCCCCCTACCCTCCCTTCTGGGCTAAAGCTTGGATTAAAAACATGAATCCTAAGGTCAACATATTCTTTTGGATTCTTCTCCAGAATAAAGTGCTCACAGTGGATAATCTCTGCAAGCGTGGCTTCCAAATCCCGAATCGTTGTTACTTGTGTAAGGAAGAAGCTGAAATTGCTAACCATCTGTTCCTCCACTATCCATATGTGACTTCTATTTGGGGAAGATTTCTCTCTCTAGAATATCTCATGGGTGATTCCTGCCTCTATCGAAGACCTTTTTATTCAGTGGAATGCTCTATCCTTGAATCCTACTATCTGCAGATTATGGTCTTTTAATTTCCCTTATATAGCCTAGGGTGTGTGGAAGGAGAGAAATAATAGAATCTTTAGCGATAAGGAAGCTCCAGAGAACATTGTGTATGAGAAAACATACAAGCTAATGGTGGAAAATATCAATAATATCACTTTTCAGGAGAATAAGAAGGACGCTATGGTCTGTTCTAACTATGATCTCAAGATGGAAAAAGATTGGAATATCAAGAGTGATGTTTCTAAGGCTTCAAGACCAACTAAAAAGAACCATGAAGGTATTAGTTGGAGTCACCCTCCCAGGGACTGGATAAAAGCTAATTTTGATGGGGCAGCCAAGGGAAATTTGGGGCTGGCAGGGAGTGGGGGAGTAATAAGAGATTATAATGGCAAGTTTTTTGCGGCAGTGGCTATCTCCTTGGGCACACAGTATAATCACTTAGCTGAAGCCATTGGAGCTTTCTAGGTAATTGACCTTGCTAATATAATGAAATTTAAAAATATATGGATTGAGGGTGACTTTAAAAATATTATAGAGTGTCTCCTAGGCAAGTCCCCCCTCATGGACTATTAAATGTTGGATTGAAGAAGCTATATCTTTATTATCCAACTTTGACAAGGTAAGAATATCCCACATTTTTAGGGAAGAAAACAATGTGGTCGACTATTTTGCTAATGAGGGAGTAAAAAAAAATGGGCAATAGATGTGGTTGAATCTTAAGGATCTAAGAACTGACGTCAGAGCCTTAATAGAGTATGATATCACTCATGGGAAAGCTGCCAAATTTAATGATGATTAAGGAGAGTAATGACAGGTATTGTGACATCATTCGATATGATGGTGGTGACATAATAATCTCTACAGGTTGTAAGAACTTGCACGTTTTGTGGGTGCTTTAGTTATGCTGTTGGCTCTCTATTCTGTTCATTTTCCCTGTGAGAAAAAGAAGCAAGGTTAATGCTACAATGGGGGGAAGCAAAAAGAGGGTGAAGCTGACTAGTTGTGAGAAGTACAAGAAAAATTTGAAGGTTTGGAAGCAAATTAAGTGGGGTGGGCTACAACCTTTCATTGAAAAACTCCATGGTCCTGACCCAAAAGTTACAGAGTATTTTTCTAAACATTGGAAGAAAGGTGAAATCATTCTCTTAGGGAGAAAGGTTAAGGTGGATGAGAACCTCATTGGAGAAATCACTGGTCTCTCGACTGAGGGGGTCAAGTTCTTTTGTGACAGGAAGTTTTCGGATGAAGCTGTTATTAGTTTTCGTAGAATTGATGAGGAAAGGAAGGAGTTGGTTAAAGTTTCCAACATTTATTTTGATGCTAGGACAATCAAGAATATTTGGAGGAAGGTACTCAAAATCCTTATGGAGTACATTATGTTGGATGACAAATTTACCAGAGTCTATGGTCATCATTTTTCCCTCCTCAATCATTTTTGACATAAGGTAAGGGTTTCCTTTCCTCACTACTTGTTCTGCTCCTTGAATAACAATATTGAGGAACACAGAAAAAATCCTAGGAAGAATCTAGTTTTGCATACTAGCCTTATTTGGCTTATTTATAAGCATTATAATTTAACATGCCAACCCTATCCAATCCTTTATTGACCTCTACGTCAGAAGGGTATGATATTGATATTAGCACGTCTAAGGACAAAGATGGTTCATAAACTAAATGGGAAGAGGAGGAATCTCCCTCCCCCAAAAAGAAAAATAAGAAAACCCTTATGAGAAAACCTATGAAGAAAAAAGATTGCTCTGCAAAAACCCCCATTGGCACTCCTCAAGAGGCAAAAATTAAGGAGCCCCTTGCAAAAAAAATGGTTTCATATTCTGAGGACTCTCCGGAGGGAAATTTTGTTGCCTCTAAAGCCATTGAGGATTCTTATACCTCCTACCCTGCAACGGACAGAGAGAATAGACCCAAATTCCCCAGAAATATCGATCATGATGATCGGTACTTCAAGTTAGACCGAGAATTTCTGGATAATATTTTGGCAATTATGAGAAATGGGGCTGTTGACTACTTCAAGATCATTAGGTGGGTTTTCCATGAGATTAAGGACCTTAGCTTAAAAAATAGGCACTACTGAATTTGACACCATTTTTTGACAGACGTTCGTCGATGGTTCAAAAAATATTTGTTAGAACAACGACGAAATGATGAAAACATTTTCATCACTATTTTTTCATTGCACGTCCAATAACGAATTAAACATCAAAATAATGATGCAGATTCATCGGTCGTCCGCATCATAAAATGACTCAGATGTTCCTTGGAATGTCAAAAAAATGGGCGTCGAAAGAACACTTGAAGTTCATCGCCATTTCGATGAAATGGGCAAGTATTTATGATGAAGCCTTCATCGGTTTCGTTCATCAAAATTGTGATGAAATGGCCAAGGAGTTACGACGAAGCCTTTGTCACAGCCAAGCAAGTTCGTCAGAACTTTTTTGTGGTTTGTCGGTGAATTGCGTCAAAAGTGCGACGAAATGACCAAGGAGTTATGATGAAGCCTTCCTCGCAGCCAAGCAACTTTGTCAGACCTTTTCTGTGGTTCGTCGGTGGACTTCATCGAAATTGTGACGAAATGGCCAAGGAGTCACGATGAAGCCTTTGTCGTAGCGAAGCAACTTTGTCAGACCTTTTCTGTGGTTCGTCGGTGGACTTCATCAAAATTGTGATGAAATGTACAAGGAGTTACGGCGAAGCCTTTGTTGTAGCTATAGCAACTTCGTCAGACCTTTTCGGTGATTCGTCGGTTGTGTTCATCAAAATTTGATGAAACAATGCAATTTTTTTTTTTTTAAATTCATTGAAATGTATCATCGGTGAGAGATCAATCAAGTTGCGTCCCTTCGTATTCAAATCTTGGGAAATTATTTTATTCAGTCATTTTCCATGTTTATTAGACACCGACTTAGATGTCATGTAGTTTTGCCGACACCTTGAGTCTCTTCGATAGTCAATATTACATATCGCTTTGGTGTCACATAGTCTCATCGATGTTCTGAGTCTCACCGATAGCCAATAGATCATATGTCGCTATGGTGTCATGTAGTCATACCGACATTCTGAGTCTCCCTAAGAATTATTCCTTCGGTCTTAAGTGTATCGCTACGATTCTCACCAATGATAACTTATCGCTGTGACTTTGGGGGTTGCCGGGACTTTCCTTCAACTACTTAATAGCTTGAAATCAAACTTGAGCTTGAAATTACAAAACAGAATATCATGCCAATTAATTTTACCATTGCTATTCCAGACCTTCAGCTTATGGCAGAATAAGTACCAAATTTCTTGAGCATAAAAACATTAAAAAAATATATGTTTGATAGTTTCCCGAGTCCTACAGATACTATAGATTTCAACACTTTCATGGTTAGATTTATAGGGATCTATCTTTTTCATTAATGCAGAGGTAGGTAAAGGAGAATGAATTATAATTGTAACAATATTCATAGTTCAATAAATTATGTTCATAATTTTTGTTCAATGGACCTTAGTTTTATCATTATACTGCCCATCTAATACCATATTTTAATCCAGGGTTCAACTATCTCAGATCTAAAGAAGCACCTTCAATTAACCATTTAAAGTACTATAAAATAAGGTAAGACTTTTACTTGAGAAAGATTGGGTACACTTGTAGGATTAAAGTTCTCGCAATCATCGGGATTTATTGGCACACAGACACAACCTGCAACATATGAAGTAATGGATGACTACAAGTTAGTGAAATGGTCCTTAATATGTGAGTGGTTTGCAAATTGATTGGTAGAAAATAAGGTTACAAACAAATCTACATGAAAAATTATGAGGACAATCTACTGTAATCATCAAAATAGATGAAAAGTGCAAAGGAAAGAGTGAGCTACATCTCTAGAGCCTAAAAAACACATGCAAGAAAAAAGAACAAACTAGTTTTTGGATGAATACAAAATGGTGCCTTCAGCAAGTGATTCATATTCTTTCACACCTGACACAGGACATTAAGAAGATTTTAGTCTTCCTCTGTGAAATTAACTACTTACAGAATAAACCATAAACCAATATTATATACCTCCATGTCTAGCCAAGGGTAGGTATAAGAGAAAAAAATTCTTCAATGCAATGCCGAAAAATATCAATGTGTGTGTAGGTTTGTATTACTCAAAATATCATTTCACTGCCTAAGGAAAAATACCAAAGTGATGTTTTAAATTTCAATCTTCACATAGGCTCCCTTATTGCTACACATGCATATACAAGCATTATTCAAGATCTAAACTATTCAAATATTAAGGATTTAATTAGCTATAAGATGGAAAGTTGTTGTTTAGACATAATCCATCATCTTTTACATATCTTTATTCACTCCTAGCGCTTCAGATAAATTTGTGTAAATGAGACAGAAATGTGAATCTTTATGACAAAGAAAATTCTTAAAAGGAGGGGGGAGAGAGCAAAGGGTAGGGGGCAAGAGAATGCTTGAATGTATAGCAAAGTATAACATTTTGATCATTATAACAATGAAATGAATCTTAAGTTTGAAGCATTAATATCATTTACAACATTTATGATCAAGAATGAATGTAAGTAGAGAAACTTTTGCATACCTATAGATGGTACAAAATTTCATGGTTAAGTTTGAAGCCTCCCATCAACAACAAGATCCAAATATCCATGTATCTGTCTCAATCGAGCCTCTAAACCCTTCAGAGCTGTCAATTTTTCCACTAACCTGTTATGCACAAAAGTCAAATTTTAGAGTTATGTCACCACTAAAAAAAAAGAAGAAACAGAGCTTTGAACCAAATCCCACACACAACACAATGTGGTATTCATACAAAGCCATACAAACAAACTAAACTTAGAACATTGGAATGGAAACAACTTCAAATTATGATGCAGAGTATGGATTCAGGGTATAAAGAATCATTTTTCTGCCACCATAGTGAAAAGTTAGCACTTTCTTTCATCTTTGCATATTGGTTTGATGCTTCAAATGATGCATTTCTTATATTGAAAAGTGCATTACCTTATTGAGCTTCTCTTTGTTTTCGAGAATAGTTTAATATTCTCTACTTAACAGGCCAACCACGTGATGGTGGAAGCTCATTCCCCTCCCCCCTCACATCACTCCCAATTCCCATACCCAATCATATAACATTAATCATTCATTCATCCATTAATAACATATAAATTCATTCATTCATCCATTAATAACATATAACATTCATTAATTAACATATTCACATTCATTCATTAACATATAATATTCATTCTTTCAGTTTTTACATATTATCAAAAATATGCTTGTCATGATATGATTACAATCACTTTTTTTTTGTTTCTTTT
This sequence comes from Sequoia sempervirens, assembly GCA_007258455.2. NCBI lineage: Eukaryota > Viridiplantae > Streptophyta > Pinopsida > Cupressales > Cupressaceae > Sequoia > Sequoia sempervirens. The sequence goes on along the minus strand of VDFB02122463.1, from coordinate 8,936 downwards.
TTAAAGCTACATAAAGTTGAAGTGGAGTATCATTTTCCTAATCAATATCTATCCCCCCTTTAGTTTTTCTGCCCTTTGCTTGTGATCTTAATGTATGCCTAGTCATCTGCTCATGATGTGGACACCGCTACAAGGGGGGGTCCACTGCAATAAGAAAGAAATTTTAAACTAATATGTTTTATTATTATTGTTACAAGTATTTAATTAATTAAAAGAACATTAGAGTGGTTCTCTTTACCTAATGGGTCCACATCATGTTCTTGAACTTTTGTTATAGACTCATGCTCAACATGTTGAACACCCTCTAAATCCTGATCTGCAGTTGAAACACGAAAGGTTACATTAATTAATACACCAATTGAAATTAAATATGTTTAAGAGAACATGAGGGTGGTCCTCTTTACCTGATGGGGCCACATCATGTTCTTGATCTTCTCTAGCTGATCATGCTCAACATGTTGATCACGCTCTACATGCTCTAAAGTTGAAACACGAAGGTTACATTAATTAATACACCAATTGTAATTAAATATGTTTAAAAGAACTTTAGAGTGGTCCTCTTTACCTAATGGGGCCACATCATATTCCCCCGATCTTCTCTAGCCCGATTATGCTCAACATGTTGATCACGCTCTACATGCTCTAAAGTACTGGGATTCATGCCATTACCTTCATTTGTAGGTTTTGCTCCACCCTCACCAAGCTACATTCCAATGTCATATGTAGTATTATCATTGCTTGAATGTTTAAAACAAATAGGCATGTAATTACTTTATGGTGGAAATTAATATTGAATAGATTGCACAAGTATTCAATTTTAAATAAACTTTATTGATTTTATTTACTCACGGTCGATGCAATGGAAGGATTGTGTTTGCCCAAATAAGACTCTTTTAGGCATTCAAATTACCTACTCCATAGCCTTGCTAGAAGGAAATCTTCAGTCCCTCTTTAAGTGTGAAATCCTGCTGAATCTTAGGAGCCCTACATTTCAACAAGATCATAAATTTCTTCTATGGTGCGGATAAACCAAATTGTTTTCATCATTATAATTTGATGCAATATTTCATTTATCGACATAATTCATGTGGCTAATTTACATGTAACCATGAAAGCCAAGTTTGTGTTGTCCATGCTTTTCTAGTCTTGCCTTTGTTGCCTTTGATGTGTAGGGCAGCCTATGAAAAGTTTGAAATATGTTAGATTATGTAAAAAGAAATAGTAATCAGTATATAATTACATTGTTGATAGTATCACATACCTTCCTTGGCCTGGTTGTGTCTTTCCTTTTTCTTTTCAGCCTTCTCCTTTCCATTCGACACCAGGTCCTTCCACTCCCTCTCCGAAATCATGGGGGGACGATTGTACTTTTTTTCTTCTCTAAATGTGACCTATATTGGTCCCTCACATACTTTAGATACGTACCAACTTTCTTAAGGAACTTGGTTCGGTTGAATGTTTTATCACCGAACAACACAACTAAACGGTTAATGAGCTCATCTTTTAAATATTGATTTTGGGCATTCCACCGTGTACGTATGGTGGGCTCGAAGAGATCCAATGTAATATCACTTAGATGTTTATAAAAACATCATTTCCTACAAAATGATCATGGGATCAATAGTCTAAAAAGAGTGATCAATAAGTAAATTTCAATTGGATTATATATAATAATAATTAAAACATTTTAAAGTACCTAAGACCTCTATCTTTATGGGAACAAAATCCTCAGTCACCACAAGTGTGACTGACAATGTTCCCATACTAGTAATACGGGAAGATCTAGGAAATGCTGCTAAAACATCACTAGTACTAGTGGCCTTTGCATCCCCAGGTACATGTCTTGATGCATGTTCTGGTATGTGTTCACTATGAACATCAACTTAACCATTTCTTCATTGCATTTTTTTTGGATCTTCTTTATCGTATCAAGAGGGTTTGCTGAATAAGCGATGTCATCATCACAAAATATTGACTGCACCTCACTATGGATGCTCTCCCCTATTGCTGGTGCCTTTCCCCAATCAGTCAACTGCAACAAGAATATTAAAAATATTATCGAAATTAACCCAAAAAACTTATGAAAAAAACATAATAATAAAACATTTTGCTCATATCTAATTTGTACAATTACAATGAGGTAAACCTATTGGGTAGAAGCGCCTGAAGATACATCACGATCTGTGCTCTGGGCCAGAGCCTTCTCTGTATGATCAATGTCCCCCTGTGAAAAAATTTAAATATAAAAAAAATTACCGAAATGAAACCAATAGACTTACGAAAAAAAACATAAGAATACAATGGTATATTGGAGTCATTAATTGGAGGTTGGGTAAAATGGTACATAGTACGTACTACCCCCATAGTAACTATGTTTGTAACTAAGTGATTCAAATTGTAATCGATTAGCAACGCTTCCCCTATAATTATTGATTTTATCACACATACGAATTCACGGTTTCCCTCACGCGCCTTGAATATGCAATTGGGTTCCTTATTTGTTGACCCAGGTCATGTACTATTTATAAACCCTGCAATATTCCCTGATGCTTTTGGCCTTTCGTCAATGTACATAGCCACTCCTTTATTTTGATCCTTATTTTTTAGTTGTATATAATTTGCTGATAGTGCATACCTACGATACTTCGTGTATATCGAACTAGTTGCATCCAATCTTTGTAACTATAACAACGTCCAACATACTCCATCAATTCAGTAACTTTTTCATAACATACCTTTATGTTGTCCATGGAAAATAGGCCCAAACCATGTAATGACGATGGTGCTATCCGATATATCCTCGCGTTGACACAAAAATTAGTGTTTATTAGAGGAAGTTCCTTGGGTACCCATTGTTTCCATAGATGTTTGTACCTCAAGAGCACCTTGACATCACCTATGCTCTCATCATTATAAGAACATGACCCCCCTTCAACAAGAAAAAATTCTATGCGTTTACGAAATTTTCTTCTAATCTTTTGACCTCTAGTTGATCTCCCTCTTTTAGACATAATACATGTCTCGCTTTCCTCTTCTCTTCTTGAATTTCCCTCACTCATGGAAGACAGATATGAAAAATACCTATTTGGTGGTACTTGCACTCATAAAGATGTTGGATGAAGTTCTTTCATGGTGATGCGATCCCAAGGTGACATTATGATTAATCTATCATTTCATTGCTAGAATTTTACAGGTTATAAGGTAATCAAGTCTTGATAGTTTACAAGCTATTGTTACTACCGTCCAAATGTGTCCATCACAAATCAAATCTACTTAATATTTTAACTCCCAAACTTTGTAACAAGTGTTAAATGTGACTATGGTCCACCAGTTACACAACCAAGGCCTCAAACATATTCTCTAATTGTAATCAAAGGACTTTTGCTCTTCATTCAAGTAAATAAACTTGAAGGGAAACACCACCAAGTGGTTTATTGGACACTTACATGACTAAAAATAGCAGAAAATTTATATTTAATTTCCATATGTCTAAGTGGTTAACGGGGAGGGAGTGTGTACTAGGCCTGGTTAAGTCATCATAAGTTTACGGTTTGGCAATAATTTTTTTAAGTCATATTAAATCTTCCTATGTCTAATTTCTAGGAGACTTTTGGTATGTTTTAAGGTAGGATGATTGATGAAAGAGCCCAAAGACTAGCTTTTCTCCATGGTATCTAGGTACACATAACAATGGTCTTCTCTTATACGGTTGGACATGATTTAAAGAACTTAGCTAGGAATTATTCATTCAACCTAAGGTTTTCTCATAATGCCATCATTGGAAAAGTATGATCAAATTCTTCTATTATGAAGAATTGGTCTCTGCACCTCTAGTAATCACTATAAATGTTTGTAAGGATAAAATGGCTAATTGCATCAGGTAGGAGAGAATGAACTTTGAGTTCTTCAAAGATTATATTCCTTTATTCATAATTTTTAAGGGTTGTGTGTGGAGGAGGTTATCACTACCAAGAAGGGAGGAGACCTTTCCTCATATTCTTTTATAATTTTCATTATTCTTATTTATTTTACACTTACATTTACAAATACACATACATATGCATTTACTATTTTCATTTATTTCTCATGTAGTTTAATAGTTTGATCGATTTCATATTATATGTGTTGAAGACTTTAGAATTTCAATTACATTAATTTATGGATATGTTGTATCTATAACACTACAAAACCATATGCTCTTTGCATTTACACTTGCTTTTATAAATGCACATTTATATACATAGATATAGATTTTTTTAATGATATGTTGCATTTATTGTTCTAGGATAGCATCTAGTAATTGCATTTACATTTACATTTAAAAATACATATACATACATACATACATACATACATTCATACATACATGTGTGTGTGTGTGTATCATTCATATTTAGTGTTCATAAACAACCCATTAGGTCTACACATGGATAAAAATTCATAAAATCAGATCTCCCATACATGTTTTGTTGAAACCTAGGCTTGAACCTCTCATTTCACATGCTTTTCTTCACAAAAATATTGAGGACAACAACTATACCTTCTTTATTTCTCATCCTACGCCCTATTCATGCATCCTACAATTACAACAATATCCATGGGGCCTCTTACACAAGCTACAGTAATCACAAAAAGTGTAAGAGCTCCTTTATATCATGTTTCAACTACAAAACCCTCAAAAATAGGGTAACTCAAATTATGATTTGTTGGTGAGCTATATGGACAAAATCATTAGCACCAACTCATTCTTGGAGTCTTTTGAAAGAGAAGCAAATCAGGTGGTAGTTAAGTACAAACCTTATAGTGTCAAGGTGAATGAGGTGATCAATTTTGATTGGCCAACTGAAGAAGAGTACCACAAATGTGTAAATGTATATTTAACTGAGGAAGAGTGAAAAGGAGTAGGCTGCTAACAGTTGAAAAATCAGCTATTGTAGTTACAACAGGTTCCAGTTTTGTTTTTTGGTGACAGTCTAGGCACGAAATTCTTGAAGTTTTCTGTTGTTGCATCAATCATTTTCAGCGGGCACGATGAACAAGAAGATTCTCTGGGGAGATTGCTATTGTAAATTTTTTTTGGAATATCACAAGGCAGTCCAATTGGCTGGTGACACGTGTGCTTTCTGGCCCAATGCTTGTTTTCTCCTTCTTTTTCTATAAGAAAGATTTCAAGGCTAGAAGTACGGGTTAGCAAGTTAGATATTTTTGGTCAAGTCTAGATGAAGTTGTAGAGCAAATTGTAAAGTCTAATGGTTTTAGGGAAAATGCAATTTAGGTTTTGAGTCATTCTGTAGTAGGTTTTGAATTCATGGTGATTTGATGTTTTATGAGAGTACTGGCATTTGAATTGATATGATTAATTTGAACTCATGTCTCTCCATTGTACAAGCATATTTGAATTTTGAATAAAATGATCAAGGGTTGTTTCATTCATCTCATTGTTGTGGTGTGTATTGAAGGAATTAATTAAAATGCTTGAATGGGATTGTAGGTGGATATGTTTTGTATAAGGATTTGATAAGTAGTATTGGGTTAGAATACATATTGATGAGATTTTAAAGCAATTTTATCAAGGATCTTATATGTTATGTGTTAAATCTGTCATAAACCATTAGATGCTTATAAATTTGACTCCAATGGATATATGTCATTGATCTAAGTTGTACTTATTCGTATGGTTTAGTATTTGTTTTCCTTTACCTAGAGCTTGCTACAAATTGCAAATCAATGACTATCTTATACTGTGAAATGTTGTTGTAGTTATCTCATGCTCCAAATAGATTATATTATTGATAAACAACCAATTCTATTTAGTATTATCCTATTATGTTGAGCTATTAAATGAGATTATCTATTGTTGTTAATGTTGTTTATGATGATGGTGCAGAGGTTGTAAACGCTTTAAGGGATCACCCTCCTGGATCTTGCAGAGCCCAAAGTATAGGAGGTCTTTCAAATCCTCTTTAGTTGGTTTAGGTCCTAAGAGCTACCCTTTATTGGAATTGGCAATTCCATAGTTAGATTAGAAGATCAACCTTCTTATCATAAAAACAACCAATACCTTACATATGTTTGTGGTGGAGGTATTAAAGAAGAATTGTATGCCTCTATTTCCATTCATTAGATCTACCTTATCCTAGCATATACTTGGGCTAAGTCTACAATTGCTTCAGATGCATGTGATGAAATCCTAAACCTCAACCAAGATGTGGGTAGATTATGGGAGTTTTGCCAAGACCTGAGGCTGGTGCATAAAAATGTGAAGACTAAGCTATTTTATTTTTTCTATCTTATCTTATACCATTTTACGAGAATGGGGGTGCCAATGTACGAGATCTTTGGAAACTAGGAATGAAAATTGAAGGTTAAAGAGAATGGGGGTGCCAAACTTATAGTACTCATTGCCCCTTGGTCATCGATTTTCCCTGAGTGCCCTCAATATCGTCCTCGATACTGGTATTGACCTTGTTTTCACTCCTCCAAACTCTTCCTCGGTGCTGATATTGACCTTGTTTTCAATCCTCCAAACTCTTCATCGACACTAGTATTTACCTTGTTTTAACTCCAAACTCTTCCTCGGTACTGGTATTGACCTTGTTTTCACTCCTTCAAACTCTTCCTCGGCATTGATATTGAACTTTTGTTTCACTCCTCCCAACTCTTCATTGGTGCTGATATTGACCTTGTTTTAACTCCAAACTCTTCCTCGGCCCTAGCATTGACCTTGTTTTCACTACTCCAAATTCTTCCTCAGTGCTGGCATTGACCTTGTTTTCACTACTCCAAACTCTTCCTCAACACTAGCATTGACCTTTCACAACTCCAATTTGACGAGCTACAACCTAGTTTCATTAGGTTTTACAATATGTTAAGTAAGTTCAAAATTTTGGAGCCATTTAGCTAGGTTTTAATATTCTACAATATAGCTAAGTATATATTAGCTATATTTTACATAATAAATAATATAATTATTCAACTTATTATAATTATATATTATATTCTTTAACAAAATTATTAAATATGTATAAAATTATTATAATTAATAATTAATAATAAGTATATTTTTATATAATACAAAATATAATTAATATAATAGTAATATATATTAATATGAGAGAGAGAAACTAAATTTTGATTGGTTGTTTCATGTCAACAATCCAAGGATGGCATGTGTCCTTGGGGAGTTATGCTCAAGGTAGCATGCCATTTGATTAAAGATATGATAATTCTCCTCTTAAGACCTCTTCAAGAGTGAGATAAATATAAGGAGAAGAAATATAGAGAGAGAGGGAGATAATTACAAACATACAAATAGAAAGGGAGACAAAGAGATAGAGAGGGGTAGAGAGATAAAGAGATAAGGATGAATAGATAGAGATATAGGGAGGGTGATTGATATATCTCTCTCTGTCGCTATCTATATCTCCCACTATCTATGTCACTCCTCTTCACCCCTCTATCTATTGAGCTGTCTCTCCCTCTCCCCCCTTTCTCTCTCATTCACTCCATCTCTCCCTCCATCTCTCCTACTCTATATCTCTATCTCTATTTCTCTTTTTATCTCCCTCTTACTCCTCTCTCTATATCTTTCTATCTATATCCCTTTCTCTCCTAGCCCTCTCTATCTCACACTCTATCTCTCACCATCTCTCCCTCCCTATCCCTATCCATCAGCTCTCTACTCTCCACCTCTCTTCCTTTCTCTTCCCATATCTCCATCTCTTTCTCTTCTATATCTCTATCTCTCTCTTTCTCTCCCCATCTATCTCTATCTCCCCATATAATGCTAAAAATGTCTGAAACTACTATAGTATATGTTGGTAAGACTATAATAGTTTTTTATTAAACTATAAGTAACACTTATCTTTCTAATGTCAAGCCTTCTTATAAAAATAGTGTTTTATTAAACTATAAGTAGATTATTATCACCACTCTTCATTCCACATGAAATGCCAAATGTAGCAATTGTTTTGTTGCTTTTGTCAAGTTTCATTAACCAAGATATTTAGTGGGTTGAATAAGTTGTGTTATGACCCTTGGTCTCTTTAAAATAATTAGACAATGTGGGTAAGGATCAGGGAAGGGAAAACTAAGCCTCCTTCAAAATAGGGGTAGTTGTGGGTTTTGTTGGTTTTTCTTTTTTTATACTATACTTAGTTCCTCAAGGATAAATAAATAACTTTAGATCATTTTCTTAGTTGTGTATCCTTACTAATATAGAGTAAGCTTTTTCATTTTAATTGACTACTACATAATAGTTTATGTGTTGAAGAATTGTTTCCATTCTTTGTAGTTTTTACATTGGAATACAAATCATATTTAATTTCATGCCAATATACTTCTTTCATAAAGATATTTGTTTGAAATAAGTTCTTCATAACCCATCTAATCAAATCATAATTAACCTATCAAAAAGGCAATAGGAATTTTCTAAAGAAAAGAACACTTGACCCAATCATAAGTGTATGGCCTTCAAAGAAAGGAGTGATCCACCTTAGCAATAACAACTACCTGATTTAGACCTGGGTATGTGCAGGATCATGATGGGCCAAAAAGTGGCAACATGAAAAAAGTAGCGTTTTGAACTCGCCAAAAAACGCAAAAATCCTTAGTTGAATTTTCTTTTGGGTTGGTTGTTAGTACATTACTCCATAGCAATGGCCAAGCCAAAGTACTACAAATCGGATATCCGATTTTTTTTGGATATCCAATTTGTGTCTAATATATAATTTGAAAAACATTTTAAAATGTAATATTTTGGTGCTATAAATCGGATATCCGATCTAAATCGGTTATCCAATTTTTACACACATATACCAAAGAGTAATTAGGAGGTGGAGGGTGGGCGAGAGAGAGAGAGAGAGAGAGATAGAGAGAGACAGAGAGAGAGAGGGGGGAGAGAGGGAAAGGGAGAGAGAGAGAGGGAAAGGGAGAGA